>BCLH01002083.1:5320-59131 GCA_001602315.1 Zoysia pacifica
TGCCTCGGCGAGGCGGCGGTTCTCGGCCTTGCGCGCAGCCGCCTCGGCGCGCTTCTCGGCGTCCTCCTCCCGTCGGCGCGCGGCGCGGGACTTGGGCCCCTCCGCCTCCTGCCAATACTGCTCCTCCTTGGCGCGCTCCTGGCGGCCGCGGCGTTCGGTCTCCGTGGCGGAGCGCCGCTCGCGGGCCGCCTCCGCCTTGGAGTTCACGCCCATCTTCTTCGGCATGGCGGCCGGGCGGTGGCGTGCGGCTGTGCGGCGCAAGATTGACAGAGAACTCTGCGGCCTGGTACGAGATTTGGGAGATTCCGGCGTCGACAAGGCGTCGCGGCGGGGGGAATTGGCCGGGGATAGATTGCTTGGGCTGCGATTCTCGATTCTAGAAATCACGAATTAGCTTTGGCCATTTCATCTCGACCGTTCATCCTTCAATTTTGGCATTCAGGAATCTGGATACGTGTACTCTTTTTCTTCTTTACAATTCAGGGCTGTTTTACTCGGTCAAGTAAAATTTTTCAGTAGCGTACATGGTCTGCTTGCCTGTTCATTGTTTTCAAGTAGATTGAAAAGAGTGCACATTTTGTTTGTTCGTTTGTACTCTCTTCGGTTTTAAAATATTAACATAGTTGATTTTTACTAATATGAATTTCGATAATTCATTTTATTTAAAAATTATGCTAAATATTGTATTATAATTTTCTTTATTATGAATAATATTTGAAACATCACTTATAATTTGACATATTTAAACAATTTTTTTAAAATAAGATAAATTGTCAAAATTGATACTAAAAGCTAACTGTGTCCATGTTGTAAAACTGAAGGAGTAAATGTGAATTTCAATGCCTCAGAATCATTCTTTTTTAATCTTCAGAATTATTCGGTGGTGAAAATCATTATTTCTCATCTACGCACTAAATTTTGCAGACCACGCTAGCTACAGGAAAGAACAAGTGATGGCTGCGGAGGCAGCAAAACTCTCGCTCCTATCAGCTGGCTGCTGTCACTGCTCGGAACACTATCAACAGATGGAGGCAAGCATTGGACGTCTCAGCACTTCTCCCCCTCCTTGGATATACTCCTACCTAGCAACTAGCAAGAATCGACGAACAAAATCTCAGTGATATGTCGTAACCCAAGTGGATGGCATCCTTGAAGACTGGATCGTGGGCGCGTTCCGGATATTGACGTCGAGCGGCAGCATCCGGTACTCGATCTCGAGATCCTTCAGGACCTTGATCATCTCCTGGAGCAGCAGCTCTCTCCTCTCGAACCTCAGTCCCATGTCGTGGAAGTTGATCGTGTGGCAGCACCAGATGGAGACTTTCAGTTTGTTTGTGTCGTCCACGTCGCGGAGGACGACCATGGAACCAGGGTACCAGTGTTCCTTCTTGTTGTCAAGGTAACTGAAATTCGTAGCAGCATGATGATCAGAATTTCAGACAAGCATCTAGCTTAATTGGGCATTCAAAAGTGTGATTTTGACTGAGGGTAAGGCATTAGTACACTTACTGCATTAGTCTTTCCTTCATAAGGGCCAGCTTGTCCACTGGTGTGGCGACATGAACAGAGAAGTCCACTGCATCTCCCATGTCAGGGCTCCTGTAGTAATTCATGATCGGTAAGACGGCCAGCTGATTGTTCGGGTAGTACACCTTGAGATTATCGTATCGCAGAAATATTGTTGTCAGTATATTCATCTCCTCCACTACCACCTAAAATTTTTGAAAAAAGAAGTTTGGAGCCAAGTCAGTTAATTAGTGAAGCAGAATAGACAGAGCAACCAGGAGAGAACGCTGGAACCTGCATTCCATCAACTTCACATCGATCGCCGACGTCGAAAGGATGCATCACAAACAGGAATATGATCGCCTCGAAGATCGTCTTCAGAGTGTTCCCGAACATGAAAACCGCCACGAGAAGCTGCGAGCTGAGGAAGACGAAGAAGCGCGTCGTCGCGATCTCGAGGATGAGAAGCCAGAGGGCGAACACGATGAGACCGACGACGACGTTGGCCATCTGGTGGAGCTTGTTCACTGCAGTTTTCGTGTCGTTGAGAGTCAAGGCCAGAGCTTTGCGCTCTCTGAATGCGTTCACCTACGTACAGAATCCACAAAATGCCTTCAACGACTACGAGGGAGAATCGATCTGACTTCTGAGAATGAATGAGCTGTGTGTGTTAAGATCAGTTCATTACCACCCAGTTCTTGAGTGATCTCTTGCTGACCCTGTTGTGCTCCTGCGCCCCTTCGAAGAGATCCATGGCTTTCAAAGCTTCCTCCTGCCTCATGAAACGCATCAGATCTGTCAAGTATATGTGCCTGCAGAACGTTCAGAATTGAAGCATCAAACTGCCACGTTCTCTCCACCATGCATAAGATCTTATTAAGAGAATAACTACTCACTTGGATCCAGATTTGGCAACATTAAGGAAAATCCTCTTGGCAGCAACCTTGGCCTCGTACTCGCTGTGTATCTTTGTGGCCAGCTCGTCCTCCTCTCCTGTCGCATGCTTGATCTGCTCATCCATCGTTGTGAGCGCCCCGTACCGCACAATCTTCATCAGCCTCTTCATGCTCCACGCAGAGATGTTCTTCTGGCTGAGTCTGTGCAGCTGGTCAATCGGGATCCCTTCATCTATCTGCCGCTGTGTCTTCTGCCTCTGCAGCTGCTTGCTGGCACCTCCTCGCCTGGACGCGGTCGTCGTGAGGCGCCCGCTCTTAGGCACTGACTCGGACTTGCTTGGGATCGCCGTCCCTTGGAGCTCACTCGGGATGGCCGCCCCAGCGCTCTGCAGCCTCTGCACCTCGGCGAGCATGCGGCTCTCGTCCACCAGCGGCGGGCCGGAGAGCGTCTCGATGACGTACTGGTTGAAGAGCGCGTCCTGGATCCTGTCGAAGTAGGTGGAGACGTGGAAGGACGAGGCGAGCACCTTGAGCAGCAGCGTTTTGACGAGGCGGATGACGGTAGCGACGAGTAGACAGCACAGCACTTTGGTGACGTAGGGAAGCACGAGCGTGTGCGAATCCCGCTTGGCGTCCTTGTCGAACAGGAAGTGCCATGAGGTGAGAGCGAGGCCAAGCCAGAGCACGTTCCGCACGGCCCGGCGCACGCCGTACACGAAGTAGAGCACCTTCTTCTTCAGCAGGAAGTTGCGTTCGACGAAGAAGACGGCGATGCGGATGACCCAGCCGGAGACCAAGCGGCCGCAGATGAGCACGAACACGAGGAGCTCCCATTTCCAGAACTGGAGCCCCGAGAATTTCTTCTTAGATAGGCTGTGTATGGTGAGGCTGCAGACCAGTGCGGCAACGATGACGATCAGGCTGACCCATTCCAGGATGAGCAGGCAGTCCATGGTATCGCGCTTGCAGTCGGAGGTGAGGCCCTCGTCCACGAACGGGTCGTCGTCCTCCTCGTCGAAGGGGCCCGACTTGCCGATTAGGGGACTTGACTTGCCAATGAGCCCGGACTTGCCGATCAGACCTGACCGTAGCTGCCCGGACTTGGGCGGCTGCCCTTTTCCAACGAACGACTTGTGATCCCCCTCGCCGCTTTGGGCGCACGACGGCGGCGGAGGATCCATTAACCGGGAGCGCGTCCTGCTACGCGCCAGCAGACTGGACGTCGACGTCGACGTGCATCGTACCACCTCGCCGGTGTCCCCGTCGGTGGTGCCGCTCTGCTTCCGGATGTCACCGCCGTCGTACGAGGAGGACGACGCCGACGATGAGGATGAATTGTACCGCCGGTTGGCGTCCTGGAACGAGACGCGGTGATGCGCGGACGCGGACCCGGACGCCGGGGGGCGCAGCGGCCTCCTCAGTTCCTCCATCTCGAAGTCTGCCGGGTCGAGTGACATCTCGCCGCCGGCAGCCGCCTGCCTCCGAAGAAAGCTGCCGATGAGGCGGGTCGGCGGGTCATCGTTCGAATCCCCGCCGAGGCTGAGCGCCGGAGACGGGGGCGACTGGGGCGGCAGGTTCCTGAAGCTGAACGACTCGCCGTCGGGGCACGCGTCGGTCCCTGCCCTGGGCGATCCGGACGCGCTCGACCCGCCCCCTGAACCCGGGACGTGCGGCTCGGCGTCGATCCTGACGACGACCTCCAGGCGGTCCGCGTCGTTGAGGAGGCGGTCGCGGTCGCGGTCGCGTTCTCCGTCCTGCTCGAAGTCGAACGACCCGGACCGGGACGAGTTGTTCGACCCGTACGACTTGATGCTGCTCCTCCGCCGCGGATCCATAGCGCGGAGGGCGACGCCCTGATAGGCCGATCAGCAGGTCAGGGACAGGCCGGCCGCTGGTTATCAACTGACACTCGGCTTGGAACGCGGCGCGGCACGGACGCTCGTGCGCGCGCACTGCGTGGAGCGGGGCGCGCCTTCGTGGGGCAACACGATGCGAGCCTCCGCGAGGCACGACACGATCGCGCACACGGCAACGATGACCGGGGGCGAGCAAAATGCAGGGGCGCCTCTTGGCTCGCCGGGGACGGCGGCGCATGCGTCGCGGCTCAGGTCGCAGGGCCGGCGGGATCTGGCGATGGGCGCGCGTCGCGTTTACGCGAGCCGTGCTGGAGTCTCGCGGGATGTGGGTATAACACTGACCACTGAAAGGGGAGCATGCAGACGCGCTGCTCTCCGCAACCGCCGGCGGGTGAAGTCGAGGCTGTGCGGTGGACGTGGTGGTGTGTCAGCTCTGTGGCTTGCTGGCGCTGGCTATTTTTGGGCTGATTTTGACCTGGGTCCTTGTCTTTCACGTGCATCCGTATCTGCTGGCTTTCTCGCTGTTCGCCGGTCTTTGATGTCGTAATCTCCTGATGCCCGTTGCCAAAGCAGAGTGGCTGCCGATCGCTGACCATTTTTCGCATCATCCAGTGCTAATGACGAGCAAGGGGATTCCATTCATTCACTTGGAATGCCATACAAGCAGGGTTTTAGGCCTGGTTTGTTTTGCTTATAGAAAAAAGTGTTACTAGAAAAATCTGATTATTCCTACCACGAATTTTTTTCTCATTCAAATAAATAAAATGCTTACTCCCTCTGTTTTTTAATTGATGTTGCCGTTAATTTCTAATTTAACTTTGATCATTTGTCTTATTCAAATAATTTTGATAAATTTTATGTAATTTGTTATAATTTAATTTATTATTTGAGTTATTTGAATTACAGCTTAAAATTTTACGCATTCAAACAAATTTTTTTAATTAAGACGAATTGTTAAAGTTGAATGTAAAAATCAACGACAAGCATTAATTAAAAAACGAAGAGAAGAGAGTAGGTGAGATTCTCACCGATAAAACACACAGTACCTTGTTCTGACGAGTCCATGTTTTTTTACCAAGCCAACAATTTGGTAAGGCCGGATACATGGACGAACTCCTTCTAGGCACCCAGCCCATACTGCTAACGTAAGCGAGGCAGAGGAAAGCCCAAAAGAATTGTACAGCCAACGGACGGAAAGCAGGAAACCCCCGGCGCCCATTCGCCGCCGACAGCCGAAGCCCGAAGGGACGCTGGAACATACGGAGCCGAATCGACGGCGACGCTTCTGGCGCCCACGCACAAACGTTTTCATGAAGCTTTGGGCGCGTCAACAGCTGAACGGCTTGCCTCTGCAATCTGCGGTCAGGTTCGCGGTTTCATAAGAAAATTTTGTGACGGGACATTTTAAGATTAGATCAGGAGTAGCTTACTAGCTCTTCCAACTTTTATACGACCATGTACCTAAAGTATTGCGCAACGAAATACCATAATTTTAGGTTGGTGCTAACGTGAAGAAATATCCATGCTGATAATTCATACGTCAGTCTATTTTTTCTGTACAATTGTGCTATCACTTTCAGGTTTCAACCATGTAGAGTACTGAGGGCTCTGGAACCATTTTCTCCACCAGTGCCTACTCCCTCCGTTTTTTAACTGATATCGTTGTTAACTTTTAATTTTAATTTTGATAATTTGTTTTATTTAAAAAAATTGATAAATTTTATAAATTTTGATATAATTTGATTTATCATTAGAGTTATTTGAATCACAACTTAAAAATTTACATATTCGAGCAATTTTTTTAATAAGACAAATAGTCAAAATTGAATTTAAAAATTAACGACGACATCAATCTAAAAACGAAGGGAGTATCTGTTTGTATCATTCATATCCTATTACATGCGTCAGCTAATTAGAGACTTATTCAAGATAAGGTTTGAAGTCTGATCACATTATTACGGCACAGTTGATCAATACAACAACTTTATACATGATTTGAATTGAAGATATTTGTACATTAAATAGGAAACAATGAACATTGTTTTCATCCAATCAATATAATTGACACATAAATCACACCATGTCTCCTCTGATTTCTTCTGTGTCACAACTTATTCTAGGCGTAACTAACTAAAAGATGGCAAAAATAGCGGTATTTGGTTGGTGGCACGGAGCGGCTGAGCAGAATCTGGTGCATCTCTCCTGCGGCAAATATGGGATCCTAGCATGTTTGCTTCTGCCTTTCGCATCCGTGGATGTCAGTGCAGGCAGATTAAGATAAGCATAGGTGCTTCTTCTCCACCTGCAGGAAACGGTTGGTTAATCTGTCATGTCCCCGCGCAGTTGAATAATCAGGATACTTCACCATGGACGTCAGCATAAAAATGTTGGTAACGGGTACGGCATCGAAGAAAAAAGTTCTTTTTTCTACACACATATGCTTATTAAAATATATGACTTATTTACAAATTCTTTGTCTTATAGGCGACTAGATGATCAGCACAAATTCTTGACATTTGTTAATTCTATCTTAGATAGGATCATGCCAACAAAGACGTGATTTACGGAAAACGAGCCAGGGTTTTATGCCAATCCGTGCCTCGGTGTTGGTCCTTGCCCCTTCTCCCTTGTTTCCCTCCTGGAGAATCTCCCTTATCATCTGCTCAAAGAGCACGTAGTCCATCTGCTTCCCAAAGAATTCAGTCCCAGCAAGCCACATGATTGATGGTACTAACAGACTTGAAAACTCGATCGTAATTAATACTACTACATACTCTCTTCGCTTTTTAATTGACGTCGTCGTTGACTTTATCATTAGAATTATTTGATCATTTGTTTTATTCAACTTTAACCATTTGTTAAATTCAATTTTAACCATTTGTTTTATTTAAAATATTTAAATAAATTTTATATATTTTGATATAATTTGGTTTATCATTAAAATTATTTGAACCACAACTTACAATTTTACATATTCGAACAATTTTTTTAATAAAATAAATAGTTAAAGTTGAATTTAAAAGCTATCAGCGACATAATTAGAACGGAGAGGGTATCAATGTTTTTTCCGATCGACTCTGATGATTTATCTGGTATGATACGGTAGCTAGCATCTGCTCAGCTGCAAGCTAGTAGAGCACTGACCTTGAGCACCTTGGCTTGGATCCTCGCAGCCTGCTTCTCGGCAGCGAGGCGCCGATCCTCTTCCTCCACCTCCTTGCTCCTCCAGAACGCCTCGATCTCCGCTCTGGTGATGCTGTACACCGGGCCTGCCATCATCTTCTTCTTCTTCCTAGCACAGCTTCGCGGGGATAAGGAGGCTGACTCGGCGGCTGCGCAGAGGTTGTGTCAACCGGCAAGAGGGACGGACTAGCGCTCTACCACCACCTCCTGATGCTATCTATGGGTGTGTTCGTTAGAGATTCTTTTAGCTGCACACGGCGGCGGCTGTTCCTTGAGCAAATCCTTTTGACCACAGTGTTTACAGCAAAAATAATCACTACCCAACACACCCTATCTTCTTCCTTGCAAGTTGTTATGGTAGTCGGTCGAGGTGTGTCACCACCTATATATACGCCTTGAATTTGCAGGATCTTGCGTCACCTGCCTACCGGACAAACCTAGTTGCAACAAGTTACAGCCACAGGTCATGCGGAGGTACACAGTAACTTGAAATTCCAATGGAGAATGATAGGCGAGGTCTCCATCATCGTGTCATCTGCTCTTCTCAACCATCGGTTGTGCAGTCACGGTAGATTTTTTTTTTCCTTGGAAGAAAAGATTGAATGACTAAAGGCAATCTTCAGTTTGCACCCTCCAATGTGCTTGAAGATACTCCTAGCAGGTACTCCTACTGGGCTCCACAGGAAGGGAGAGCTGCTAGTAGTTGTTATTCGACCTTGGACGATATATTTCCTTCAACGTGCTACAGCTCCAGGAGCCTATCCAGATAGGACAGCGTTTAATCGAGTTTCGAATTCAGGCACAGAGGGCAGCACAGTCTACTGCAATGCACGGCAGATAAATGCGGTTTATTTAACTCGACACAAGCGCTAGTCGAAACAAAGATGAAAACTGAAGCCAGGCAGCCAACAATAATGGCCCAAGCAAGTTTACAGGCACTTCACAAATCGAGCTCTCCAAATTGAGCCTGACAGTATAACTATTTAAGTTGTAAAAATTGAAGATATGAAAATAGCACTCCTGGAAAGAAATTAGCAATAACATTCATGAGCACAAATAGATCATGAAAACCATGGCAAAGAAAGCCACTCCGAGTCTGATAGATATCCATCAGGAATGCAACCAAAGGCGATCATGCAGTCTCTCCTCCCCTGTGCCAAGCATCTCATCAACCCTTTCTCCATCCCGGTAAAAGTGGAAGGTCGGCGTGTAACGTATGCTTTGTGTAGTTTCAGGGCATTCGTCAATATCAGCATAGATAAAAGTAAGGTTCTTGAATTCGTTGCTGAATTTGCTGAAGGATGGAAGAATCTGGCTACAAACACGGCACCTGCATTTAGGATAAGGAATGACTCAAGCTAGTCATCCAAACTTGAGGGGATACAGCAAAAGCTACACACAAGCTGTGGCAATACAAAATAGAATTTTGAGAGCGTTGACAAGTACAGAATATGGAGTGAAACAGTTTATTTTTAAAACTTGGTACTAGACAACAAGCATCACAATTTAGTGCAAATTCAAGTATTACATGAATTCGGCTTATATTCATCACAGTAATCAGCTTTGAAGGCATAATCTACAATTTGCAAATCAAATACTGGATAGTGTCAGAAGCTGTTTATCAGATAGTTCAGTTCAAGATACTGGACCTGCACATTATTAGACAATCAACTTCGAAACCCCAAATATGCAGGCCATCAAGCAGTTAAAAGAGATTGCTACCTATCCTCCACAGGGGAACTACTAAAATTTAAGCTCTGTTTGGAACGGAGGAAAAATTCCTGCTTCTACATTTTTCCCTGTAAAATTGAAATGATTTCTGTGAAATTCCTGCGTTCCAAACCGGGCCTATGCCTTTCCACATCTATTTTTTTCTCGAATATGTAGTAGAGCTTTTTATCTTTGTATTAAACATTTCCACATCAAGAAGATACACACATCACAAGGAAGAGGGGCAACATACCATGACGCACCGTAACTGATCACAGCCTGCAAAACGACGTACCAAAGAGTTTAATCAAAATAAACCAATGGACAGCAAAATTAATACTCATCACGGGGAACTGCTTACGCTGTTATTCCTCGTCATTTTGCAGGCAATAGGAACTGAGGTCCGTTTCGCTCATTCATTTCAAAACGAATTGGGTGCAGTGGAGAAGCTGGACTTACAGGGGACTTGGAGGATTTGACGGAATCGAGCATCTGCTTCAGCTGCTCGTCGCTGGCGGCGCTGCGAAGGTTGCCGTGGGAGCCGCCTTGTAGCGGCAGGCCAGTCCTCTTGGCCTCCTCCTTCCCGGTGCCTGAATCCCCCATGCTCCCTCTGCTCCCTCCTGTTACGTGCGCTTTCCCTAACCCCGGAATTCGAATTCAGGTCAGGACGAGGGATTGTAACTTAGAACAGATTCTTATCGTTAGATTGAAGGCAGTTTCGAAGGCAGAAAAGGCAGCGTAGTAATGGTTGGAGAAGCGAAGATGGCCGCCGGGGGGGACGGGGTGGGGGGGGGGGGGTGGATGGAGTCGCCGGCTCCGGCTCACCTGTCCTCCCTCCTCGCTTCAGCGATCGGTGGATGGCCGCAGCTGGTGCTGGACTCCGAGCGGCGGATATGCTCTTGCCCGTAGCTGGGCCGGACCGGAGCCGCAGGACACAAACGGCTTCCATCACCATGAGGCCCAGCGTTTCGGGCTCGCCACAGTAAATGGCTGGCTTCGCCTGCTACGGCCCAGGTTGCACTCAAGGGAGAAGGGACACGGGTACATTGGCCGAGTACCCCTGCTTCGGTTAGGGAGGGGATTGCTTTGGAGGCGATTGGTTGCCTGTTCTCTTCAGGTCAGTCTCGACGGATGCATATGAAACGTGATTGATTGTTTTGATTATTTTCAGGCTTCACGCGTGCTTCTTCAGTATGATTGGTTGACCGTTTCCTCATCTGGCTCGCATGTGTACATGCAGCAAAGAGCCCTCAGGCAGGCTCGCGGTATATGAAACTGGAACTCATTTCTCAGAAGCCTGGCTCGCATGCTTCTGGTTGATTCAGACCTGGCCGAGCTTGGCCGTGTTCGTCCAATCCCACCTAATACTTCTCAGCGCAGTCAGGCTAGTCCTCCAGAGCTATACCAGATAACGTGGACATCTCTTCTTTAATATACACAACATTTTTCAAATTAGTATTAATAAAATTTACGTATAACAGTTAAAATTAGAGATGAGCTCGTTCTTAAACATACATCTTTCTTTATTTAAGAATAAATTGCTACATAATAACTTTATTATGATTAGAAATATTAGAGAGAGTCAAAAAAACCACGAAAAAAGATTTGTAGATGCTTAAAATCAAAACCGCACATTTGATCTTATAGAAAATCCAAACAACTCGAATTCGAGTCAGACTCAAACTTTAAAAGCAGTCTGTACTAAACAGATGTATCGATCTCATTCTAGCTCGATTTTAAACGTTCGATTGGAAAGCTTAACCTTTCCAATGACACTGGTCTCATCTTCAAATTCGACAGAAATCAGTGAAAATCATTAAAATAAAATTATGTCCAAAAACTATCTCGGGTGCTACGACACTATCTTTTAGACTTTGGACCGTGTATTTTTTTAAGCCCATTAATATTAAGGTTTGTCTCTAAAGTCCGCCAAAACTTTATATAATCAGTATCTGTCGTCATTAGAGATAGGTTTTTGATTAGTTTCATCTGTTTTCAAACAGTTTCGTTATTTGACGGATTGTTGGTTTTCTAACTTCGTGATTAATTCAGATTTTGTAATTGAGTTGCGTTCTTTTTTGTTCTCGCTTGTGTTATTCGATTCGCAGATTGGGATTAGCTTTTTTGACGAGGTCAATCATATGCGCACGGTTGATAACCAGAAAAGAAGTGGTGCTGGGATTGAGGGTTCGAATTATATTGATTTGAGATCGAATCAACTATGTGTCACATCTACCCCAAATTGAAAGTTATCACGACCTGACAAAATATCGGAAACAACGTGCACATCATGTGGTAATTAGAGCTTCAGTATACCGTCAGGTTTACATCTATTATTTTTATTTTGTATTCGTACTATCGTCGACAGAAAAGCCGCAACACAAAAAAAATATTAGATCGTAGGTGTTCTCCTGTTCAAACCGTGTTTAGCTTTTGCATAATTTTATTTCAGAATCCGTAGTGTTGAGTTTGTATCTTTGGTTTGTGTTTTAGTTGCTAGATTTTGTAATCTTTTTGTTTTCAGGTGTTTTTTTTCATCGTTCATTCACATCGTGTTCAGATCTGTTATCGTGTCACATTTGTCAATTGTTTTTTTTTTTGCATTGATATTTTATCCCACCCATCCATATATATTTCGATCACAACCAGATCCACCTTCATAAATTCACCTCTCCATATTTATCCGCTGCTAAATCATCCGCAAAAACATCCATAAAATTCGCATCCAATTTGAAATCCGAATCAAAAAATCTGATTCAGAGATCTATCATTAAAATAGTCATAACTTTTGTTTTTTACTCTAAATTAGACATATAAGTATTTTTCGAATATCTACAGAAAATTTCCCATCCTCTGACGATCCTAGATTCAACAAATTCAGAACAAAAGTTTCTGTTTTCGCGCTCCGAAGTTTCAGCACAGATTTAACAAAAATTCAAGATTTTCTTCAGGCCACATCTTTCATCATATTGATCTAAAATTTGATCGTGTACCATGTTTTGTGCTTTTGGTGTAGAAAAAAAATATCATAAAAATAAAATAAAAATAAAAATTTTTGAAGACTAATAAGCCGAGAATTAACCTTTGCTGAATTTATGCTGACCAGTTTACTGATTTTTGGAGGCTCATCCTTTGTGTTGTTGCTGTCCTTTAATATCTTCATTCATATTCTTATAACATCTAGATTTTTTATAAGATCGGGCCAGCAACTAGAATATAATACTTAGAACACTTATTCAATATTACTATCTGTTATAGAATTGTTTCTACTAATCATTATTTCAGCCCTTCAAGCTCTACATATTCACCTCGGATCAGCACTGTATTTCACCTTACAATTATGAAATTATGACTCTCTGGTTTCTCCTGCCACTGGTTGCACCATCTTTTGCTTTGCTTTGATAAGAATCTTATAAGAGCTTGGTAAGGCGTTTTCTTTTGCAAAATTTTCACTGCACATCTCACTGTAGTTGCAGGAATAATATTTTTTTGTTGTCCATATACTATTTTTCTAACTATGACAGGAGAAAAAGGAGGTGAATACAATGTGAGCCCTGCTTTTCAAAGAGTTCTTGATAATTTCGAGGCAAACTGTAAAACACGTATTGAGTTTTGAAACAATTTGTTGACAAGGCATAAGAGATGTAATCTAGCGCAAAGAGATGTCGCACGTGATCAAAAAACGCAGAAGGTTCAGACTATTGCTACATCATCTCCTTTCACGAGTAATTATATTCTTTCATTTCTACCTTTATACGATGGTTTAGATTCTATTAAATATATTGTTTCAGAAAAAGAGATGGATAATTTATTTGGACAATGCCGTATGAGTGAAAGGAAAAAGCTTTTGAATGTTGGCTGTGCATTAGTTGATCATGCTTTAACTTTGTGGCAACATTTAATTATAACAAAAAAATATCTTCGAATATAGAGTGATGCTAAAATTTTAATGAAATTTTTTTTGATATATCTTTGAAATCTATGTTTAGTTGTGATGAACACTCTTTGGAGGAGTAGAAAGAGGAGCTTTCTACTGTACCTCCTATTGCGTCTAACGTTTTGCAAGAAATTGAGATAAAACAACAAGATGAAAGTGATACCTACATGGAGAAAGAAGAGATACACAACGTTTCATGTATAGCCCAAGATGAGACTGATGTTAACATGCCAAAAAGTATTGCTGAAAATGAGAAGAAATTTATTGAACATCGATCTACAAAAGGTGACAATATTTTTGTTGCACTGAAATTTCTTATTTATGCTACTTTTGTAAAGCAACCGCTTGTATCACCTTTTATCCATTATCTTTGTGAATGTTTGATTCCCCACTAGTTCTTGTGATAAGAAAAGTTTGTGTGCTGATATTTCTATTTTCCTATGCAACAAAAAGTGAATGAATACAATACTTCTTATTTTTATCCATTTACTAGTGCTGAAATTAAATATTTCACACTCATTATATATGAAAATAATGAGCTGAAATTGCTATCTTTTCTAAACACTATGGGTTATATTAAATATGATTCTTTTCGTGACCGTGCTACAGTACAGAGGACGATATTTTCTAAACTAGAATTGCTTTTGTTAATCAGAATTCATTTTCATGTTACACACAACTCTGATCATAGAGGTGTGTTTATGGTGCATAGAGTTTATATTTGCTCAAATTTAAAATCCTCTTGTATGGTAAAAATAAATAACAAACTAGATGATAGAAATACAAAATGGCATACTATGTCATATTTATCTAGTTTTTCTAAGACGACACACTTTATGGCTTTTTAAACGAATGATCTTGCTGATTCTTATGATAAGAGTACTCTATGTGATGTTTTAGTATGCAAAGATGTCATGTTTGTATTTCGTGATCTTTTTAGCTATTTGTGCGCTTCTGTTACTAACTATTTACGGAAGTATCATGATACCAAGAGAGCAAGCAGAGGAGTGCTTTCCATCAAGAAAGAAAAAATGATGAGATTATAAAGATCTTTGACTCACAAAGTGATTGCGTTCAAATACCTCCGTGGTCTCTATCTTTTCATGTAGGTTATAGGACACGATGAAGTCGAGATCTTGACAATGAATTTAAGTCGAGGATGACTCCAAAACAAGAAGAGAAGGACATCTCTCCTTTAGATACCACAAGACTTCTCAAATTAGCATTGATGAAACTCATGCATGACAGTTAAGATTAGAGATGAGCTCATTTTTAAACACATGTCTTTCTTTTTTTGACAATAGATTGCTAACTAAAAATTTTATCACGATTAGAAATATGAGAGAGTTAAGTAAAGCACGAAGAAGCACTTGGAGATGTTCAAAATTAGAACCGCACGTTTGACCCTGAAGGAGATCCAAACAACTCGAGTTGGAGTCAAAATCGGACTTCAGAGCAGCCTGTACTGAAACGAACCCCTCAGTCTCATACGAACTTCGTTTTGAACTTTTAGATATGGTTGGAAAACTAACAAGATAACTTTTCGAACGGTACCAGTCTCATCTTCAAATTCGACCGAAATCAGACAAAAATCATTAAAACAAGATGACGTCCAGAAACTACCTCGGATGCTGCGACAGTATCTTTTTTAAACCTATTAATATCAAGGTTTGCCTATAAAATCGTCTAAAACTCTATATAATCAGTAGCCGTCGTCATTAGAGATATGTTTTTATTAGTTTTCATCTGTTTTCAAATAATTTTATCTTTTAACGGTTTATTGGTTTTTTAACTTTGTGATTAATTTAGATTTTGTAACTGAGTGTTCTTCTTTGTTTTTATTTGTGTTTTTTATTCGTAGGTTAAAATTAGCTTTTTTAGTGAGATCAATTGCGTACTTATGGTTAATAATCAGATAAGAAGTAGTGTTGCGATTGCGAAATTTGAATCGCGTTGATTTGAGACAAATCAATTGTGTGTCGTATTTCTACTAAATAAAAAATTATCACCGCTAACAAAAAAAAATCGAGAACCACGTAACATCAAGATGCGTACGAGCCAGGTTAGACGTGTACAAAATTCATTTTAGTTTTCGCGGAGACAGGTTGAGGTCTCTTTTTTGCATCCAGCGAGTCACACGCACACGATGATGGAAGCAACCAATTAAAAGTTCTTTGCATTTCTGCAACCTGATCGTTGTACATCCCAACAACCAGTCATTGAAGTACGTGTTTAGTGCTGCCGTATCTCGGCCGGCCTCCATGGTAGCAGCGCACTTCATCGGCGTATCGATTGTGACTTGTGCAGTGAGTAAATGAAGGGATAAGTCTAATTCACCATGACAGTCTGAGGGTAGTTTTAACTGATGTGGCACTTAGGTCCACGAATGGAGCTGATCTCGCTTTCCATCTAAAGATCGTTTTTAACAGTTGTCCGAGAACGACAGCGACTTGCCTCTTTCGTCCCATTATTGATATACTGGCTCGTCCCATTATTTGAAACTTTGAATTCGCGTCGTCGGTGTTTCAATGATGTGTTTTTATCTGATGCGGAGCTCCAGCCAATAGGGGCTCGCGGGGAGCTGCTCGAAGAGCATGACGTTGACACTCTTGCATGGATGCGTGCTGTTATGATAAAACGATGATCAACATCACAGAAACTTTTGTATAACATGCTAGCTAGAGACTGATGGCAATCATTTGTGTGATGCACAATTACAAAACCTTTGAGAATCAGTCCGTTTTAACTGTTTTTAGTGGAATCAGTAAAATTTATTTTTTATTTTTAAAAATTTGAAAATAAAAAATTTGAAAAATTAAAATTTAAAAAAAAACCAAACTGGGTTGTTTAAAATTTTGATATTTTTTTAAAAGAATGTTCACTAAACCGGTAAAATTGAGCCGCTCACACTCCAAATTTGTTTTTTTACATTTATAGCGGGTTTCACGAAAACCACTCAAATTTAATTTTAATACCGTTTCAAACAAGAAGAATAAGTTAGAAATGAACTACTCAATCATGTACTATCAGATACTCCAACCAGCCTCATTTTTGCAGAACAAAGCTGCATCAAAAGAAAAACAATAATTAAGCTCTAAAAAATTTAATATGATCTCGAGGCCTGCCTTGCCCAGCTCTAGCCGATTCTTCGGAGCAGCAAGAAGCTGACACTGGAGAGTGAGATTCCGGCCGTGGGATTGACGGACGGAATGCAGTGGCCGTAGCACTGGCCGCTTGATCTCAGTCCGTCCGGCAGGTGCCTGCCATCCTCTCAGAGTGGTTACTGTACTACTTCGGTGTTAAATTATTGATACCGATTTATATATTAATTTTGACTATTTATTTTATTAAAAAAATTTGTTTAAATATGTAAATTTTTGTTACTATTTGATTCATCATTAGTGAAATTTACATCGCAACTAATAATTTTAGATATTGGAATAATTTTTTTAAATACGACAAATGATTAAAGTTAATATTAATAATCAACGGTGTCATTAATCATTAATTTAAAACCTGTGAGATTCGTTCGTATTCGGGCGAGTGAAATGAATGAACTTTTAAAATGAAAGAACCGTTGCTCTCACGCCTCTGTACAGGCCACAGTATCATTACGCGGAATAAATCCTCGAAAGTTTTCCCAAAAGGAACAAATCCCCGAACCCCCGGATCCTCTACGCCTCCTCCCACACGGCGCGCGAGAAAACGACTAAACCGAGCCGGATCGTCAGCGCAGCGTCGGCGGCCTCGTGGGATCCGAGCCGCGGAAGATCCCGCCGCCACCGGCTCCTCCTCCCCACGAGACACGCCTCGCGCCGCTCTCTCTAACACTCTCAGGCTCAGCGCGAACAAAAGTGCTCGCGTTCCGCTTCTTCGCTTCCTTTCTTTTCACTTTTTTTTCAGCTTCTCCTCCTCTCCCGTCCTTTTCTGCGCCCCGGGCTGCCTCCCTCCGCTCCGTTCCTTTTGCTCCGAGCGAGGCCTCCGGTCGCAGTAACGCCTCCGGATTCCCTCCGGCCTTTTCTCCGGGTCGGCCGGATCACGCCGCTGCGGCGCCCTCGGTAAGCTCCCCTTTCTTCCCCTCCACCCCAATCGCCCTGCAACAGTTCCTGCATCTGTGGGGTCGCTGCTAGCTAGCCCGCTGCTGCTCGCGCTGGTCTGGGGCAGCAATTTCGCGGGGACGGGGCGGCCGGTGGATCTGGAGCGCGCGGGCTGTGCTGAGATCTGCTTGAGCTAGCTCGGAGGGAGAATCGCCTGCTTGCGAGGTTGTGCCTGTTGTGCTTAGCATGGCTTAGCGAGGTAGTAGCTTGGGCGATAACGGGTAATCTGGTATAGCTTGCTCACGATATTTGGTTTCTGAGCTTGATGTTGATGAGAGCAGTCGGTGGTGGCAGCTGGGGTTCGAAGTGAAGTGATGCTGAGCTGAAGAGGTTGACTCTTTCCCTGCTCGTTACTCTTTTTTTCTGGATTCTAGTTTAACGGCTCGGTTGCGCTGTAAAGATTTTTTTCTTAGGGTAAAATTGGGCAACTTTAGAGTTATAACGGCTTTGTCGTATGCATGGATTTTGAATTTAGTGCCGTGTCGCTGCTCCAGCCATACAAATTCAGGCCGTGCATTCTGGGAGCTTCACTAAGTGTAACGGCACGAGTAAATAAAACAGTGTACAAGCACGGCCGAGTTCGAAACTGAAATGTAGAGGATGCTACCGTAGCTCACTAAATTCTTTGCTGGATTGTGGTTCTAGCAGTTCGGTTGCACTAAATAGATTTTCTTTTAAAAACGTTTATATTAGGCAACTTGAGCTCTTTCACGTGCGATGGATTTTTTTTCTTTCTTTTTTTTTTTTCATTTATTGCCATAGCCGCACAAGTTGGGTGGCACATTCAGGGAACTCCTCATTAAGTGCAATGCCACAATGTAATTAAAGTGTTAAACATGCACCATAGGTCGTTCCTGTTTGCATTGGACAAAGCTTTGGACCAGAACAAATAACTTTTTTTATCTGGATACTTCTATGGAACGTACTTATATCAACCTGAATACCTGATTGTTTTACCCATATCTGTTCTGAAAAACTTCTGATTACATGTTGCTAATGCGCTAGTGACATTTCTGGTTTTAATGATATCTGTTTGTGCATTGCAGTCTTTGAGGTGAACAAGGTGCTACCTTGAAATCCTGATTCATCTCCCTTTCTGTGGATTGCCCAGATTGCTGTTCATTTCTAGCACATTGATTAAGCTGGTTGCTCCTCTTCTAATTGCCAGAATATGGTAATTGATCAGTTTAGACAGCAGTGTGGCTAGTACTTAACAGATTAGGTACCCCTGCATATTCAATATGCCATCATGGTGGGGCAAATCATCATCGAAAGATAAAAAAACTGCCAAAGAAAATCTCATTGATACATTTCACCGCTTGATAAGTACAAATGAGCAAAAGGGAGGCACCAAATCAAAACGTAATTGTAGACGTGGAAATACTACAGTAGCTGAGAAGGTTTGCCAATCTACTACGGTATCACGCTCAACATCACCATCAAAAGAAGTTTCTCGCTGCCAGAGTTTCTCAGCTGATAGGCCACAGGCCCAGCCACTTCCGATTCCTGGAGTACGCCCTCAGGTAACGCATACAGTTTCTGATGTCATTGAGTCCAAACCCATATTGGAGAAGCGTGGCAAACCACCACTGCTATTGCCACTTCCTAAGCCTAATCGGGCTCACAGAAGGCCTGGAAACAGTGAAATTGGTTCAGAAATAGTGACTGCTTTTGTTTCTAGCAACTGTTCTGCTGATAATGAGGGTAACGGTGATTCTCAACTTAAGAGCCCTGTTGGAAATGATCCTGAAAGTACATCAAAAGTTACTTCAAAAGGCAAGACAAGGTATGCTCCTCGGGCATGCATTTTTTTTTATGTGCTTCTCCATTCAAACACATGTTTACATATTTGTATTCTCTTTCTGAAGTAATGTTGGCAAAGAGCACCCTGGTCCAATAATTACAAAGACAAGGAAGGAAATGTTGAAACCATCTAATGTATTCCTCAGCAATCACACACAGTCCACATCACCAAGGGGTGTCACAGCTGATAGTTACCAACCAAATTTACAAAATCTCCGACCAGCTGTTTTGGAGAGTGCTCCAAATAGTTTGATGTCTAGTCCTTCCAGAAGTCCGAGGAGGATGTGTCCTGATCATATCCCGACTTCAGCCTTTTGGGCTGTGAAGCCCCAAGCAGATGTTACTTTCCTTGGATCTGGTCAGTGTTCGAGTCCAGGATCAGGGCAAACATCTGGGCATAATTCAGTGGGCGGTGATATGTTAGCCCAGCTCTTTTGGCAGCCCAGCAGGGGTAGTCCAGAGTGTTCGCCAATTCCTAGTCCAAGGATGACGAGTCCTGGTCCTAGTTCTAGGGTGCACAGTGGAAGTGTTTCCCCATTGCATCCGAAGTCTGGAGTAATGGGACCTGAATCTCCAACAAGTCGGCATGATGATGGCAAGAAGAAGCAAACCCACAGATTACCTCTTCCACCTTTGAACATCTCTAATAATTCATTTTTCCCAAACAATTCGACTCCGACTAGTCCTTCAGTACCATGGAGCCCTGGCAGAACAGAGAATCTACCAAGTCCTGCATCAAGATGGAAGAAGGGAAAGCTCATTGGCCGTGGAACATTTGGGCATGTATATGTTGGCTTCAACAGGTATGTGTACTTAAACATACCTGTAGTGTTGTTTTTCAAATGAATGCCTTATGATGCATACAGGGCTGACAGAAGTTTGTTTGAATAATTGATACTTATTTTGAGATAGTTTTCTGGTTCTGATGATATAATATGATATCTATTTGAATATTTTAAAAATGCTTCTCAGTTTTGGTCACTACTGTTCCCGATTTCAACTTTTATTATCTATATCAGTGATAGTGGTGAAATGTGTGCCATGAAAGAGGTTACCCTTTTCTCGGATGATCCTAAATCAAAGGAAAGTGCAAAGCAGTTGGGGCAGGTACGATACTTTCAATTGTGCTTGCTCCAATAAGTCTGAAATTTTTTGTTTTTTATGCTTATTCTTTTACTCTCTTATTGGTTTCTGTTCTGGTTTACAGGAAATATCACTTTTGAGCTACTTGCGGCATCCAAATATTGTACAATACTATGGATCAGACACCGTATGAACTATTTGCTTTCAATTGTTATCTGAGTACTCTTGTTTTTTCCTTTGTTTCCTGTAACACCTCCATTGTTTCTATAACTTCAGAAAATTATGTCTGTAATTTAGTTTTTTTCCAGTCTCATGCTATTTTCTTTTCAGCAAGGGTGGTTAAAAAATGGTTCATGATGGCCTGTCAAAATTTCTCATCAAAGTACTTTTTGCAACATGTTGGATTTTAGACATTAATTGTATATATTTCTGTCTGATACAGGTTGATGATAAGCTTTACATATACTTAGAGTATGTTTCTGGTGGATCCATCCATAAACTTCTACAAGAGTATGGGCAGCTTGGTGAACCTGCAATACGCAGCTACACTCAACAGATACTCTCAGGCTTGGCTTATTTGCATGCCAAGAATACGGTCCATAGGTAGCAATTCAATTCATTCTGGTTGCACTTTTTGGGCTGCATGTATAAGTGGTTCTTATGCTTTAAATTCTACTTATATGTCTGCTCTTTACAATTTGCAGGGACATCAAAGGTGCAAACATACTAGTAGATCCAAGTGGCCGTGTTAAGCTTGCAGATTTTGGAATGGCGAAACATGTAAGTTTTCAAGCCATTTTTAATGATCGGAGATTTTGCTTGGCTGTGGGTAGTGAAGGTTGTAGTCATGCAAGGTAATTGACCAAGATTTGAGACTTTGGCCCTTTGGTGGTGTGGGTAGTGAGAGACAGGACACATGGAGAAAAAAGAAAATGGATAGACGGATAGTAGATGTTGCTTCATTAAAAATAATTTCAGTAGACCAGGAGGATTTGTAGAGGATAACAAGAGGATAAGGAGTGGATTTTTGAGTGAGGAGGTTCTTTTTGAGATAACATGCAAATTTTACTAAACTAAAGTTGGTTTGTTTGGAAGTTCAGAAATATGTTATGAACTTTACTGGACTTTCTAGAAAGGTGATACAAGTTTTTTTATTCATCAACTTTTGAACTTGTCCTTCGCCCAGGTCAATGGCCAGCACTGTCCTTTCTCATTTAAGGGTAGTCCATACTGGATGGCTCCAGAGGTATTGCTAAAACTCTTACCATAATTTTAATTTTATATAGTTGATTTGTACGTGTATTTGATTGCAAATTTCTGAAAAAAAAATACAAACTTACATTTAAAACATTGCAGGTTATAAAAAATTCTAATGGATGCAACCTTGCGGTTGACATATGGAGTTTAGGATGCACAGTCCTGGAGATGGCTACCTCTAAACCACCGTGGAGCCAGTATGAAGGGGTGAGCATTGGGTTTTACGATGCAATTTTTTTGCTATGTATGGATAGCTATTATGGGCTGACAATCTGTATTTATTGTTAACGACTCCTGCCTCCATCAGTAATACACCTCACAACTGCAGCAAGTTGTTGTGCTACTCTATATCAGTATTTCAGTATAGTCATTGTCTCATGTTTGTTTGGATTTTGCTTGTCCCATTTCTTCCTTCTGGGAATGTGTGCAGTCTTTACTTTTGAAATTTATGAAATTCAAAAAAAATTGTAAGACTTCTTGGCTAATCATAAATATGACTTATGTATGACACTTGTTTTTGGCAACAGATTGCTGCAGTGTTCAAAATTGGAAACAGCAAGGAACTTCCACCAATACCAGATCACCTTTCGGAGAACTGCAAGGACTTCATTAGAAAGTGCCTGCAACGTGACCCATCGCAACGTCCAACTGCAGTGGAGCTTTTGCAGCACCCATTCATACAAAATGGAAACCTGCTTGAGAAATCTATTGCTCCTGATCCTTTGCAACATTTGGCTTCCATATCGTGTAGACCTAATCCCAAGGTACCATCTGATTGCTACTTAAGTGTTTCTTCAGCTCAAAATGCATAGCTGCTCAGACCAAAAGTTCTACGCATTTGCCTTCTGCAAATTTCGTATGTTTATGTGACATATAATAACAACAATGCCTTTAAGCCCCAAACAATAGGGTGTTTAAAAAAGCAACAACAAAGCTTTTTGTTGTCCCAAGTAAGTTGGGGTAGGCTAGAGAGAAAACCCCAAGAGATGAATAACAGAAGATTTTTTTTTTTAAAGACGAAAAGGAAGGGAACACGAAGATAAAAAGAGAAAAACCAACTGAAAGGAGGGGGGGGGGGGGGGAAGGACCAGTAATCAAAGTTCCCACGTGAATTCTGACTTGTATTAGAAACTGAAGGCATATGAACTATATCAACCCAACTGCAGATTAGAATTGTGTTGAAGATACTGATTGAGGCTTGGATCAGTGATGCTTACATAGGTTTTCGCAGTTTCCTTGGTTGTTCCTATAGGTGTACAGGTTAGAACTTGAATATAGGCGAAGAAGCATTCATTGCACAATTTCATAGAAAATTTTCTTTCAATGAAACTTTTATACCTACATAGGATGTTAGTTTGAACATACCATGAATATTTTTTGTTTTCCACTCGTTTAACATTCCTATGGCTTGTTCACCATTTTGGGCTTTATTGACTTGCAGGTGGCAGTGCAGACAAGAAATACCACCTTTGGCTTGGATGGTCAGACAATTTACCAGAGAAGGGGTGTAAAGTTATCTTCAAAAAACAGGTATTATATCTTCTGCTTAAGCTCATTATTAGTTTTTTTGAGATATTTTGCTCATTTAATTGGGATGCAGATACCATGAACATGCCCAAGCAGAGTTGCCGATAATGTGTACTGCTGTAATCAAGGACCAAAACATTTCATAAATGTTCCAATAACTAACCAAACTGTAGCGACTTATTGTGTTACTCTTCTTACAGTGAAACAATTTTTTGGCTTAATTTTGCTAGTATTTTACTGTTTATGTGGGAACACCTTTGTCACCTAATTCTTATTTACTTGCAGTGATATCCATATGCGGAGCAATATATCATGCCCAGTTTCTCCATGTGGAAGTCCTCTACTAAAGTCAAGGTCACCCCAACACACAAGTGGCAGAATGTCACCCTCTCCTATTTCGAGCCCCAAAACTACTTCAGGCACTTCCACTCCCATTTCTGGTGCTAATGGCACCATCTCTTTTAACCATCTAAGATATAATACTTACAACAGTGAGGGATTTGGGGTCACATCAAGAGGCACAGATGATCTCTTTCCGAGACAGCATCAAGTCTCACAAGGACCTCGGGAAAGGGTAGTATCTGAAGCTGACATTCTGAGCCCACAATTTGGAAAGAAACTTGGAAATGTTTTTGATTTGCATGAAAGGCTGTCCCCTTCTAGGAATTTTACTCGTCGTGCCTTTGTGGATCATGTGCAGCTAAATCCTTCGATAGATCTGACATCTTGTTCTCCACCCGGACATGGTAAATAACTGTCAAATTGTAACAAAAGAAGCAAGCCATTTTTTGGAGCCTCTTCAGATAACTGGTGATTTTTGGCTGCTATGACTATTCAATGACTGGAATTGTATTGTAGTATCAGGCAGATTGACAATTTCTTTAGAAGCTAACGGTTGGTGATGGATGGGATATTTGTTGTCATCAACACAATTCAAGATGACAAAGGTACGAGCTGTGTCCGAAATTAGTAGTTAGAGCCTAAATTCAATCACATAAGGTCAGACTGTCCAACATAATTTTCAGGTTCAGTACTATACCAGGCTAGCTGATAGAACTTTGAGTTAAAGCAGTATCACATTGGCTTGTAGAAACTTCACCCTGTTCATCCTTTTTTTTAACAGTATGCATTAAAAATAAAATCTGATTCTCGCATGTATTGGATGTTAGTCGGACATCTTTGGTATAGTAATCACCTTGATGTCTCCATTCTCAATTTCGAACCTTAGCTTATTGAACATATGATAGTTGATACTCTATTGACTACCATTGGAAATAATTTACCCTTTTGAGCATGCCTTTTTGCTAATAGTTTTTCTTTTTGGTAATAACAGATTCCGTTTATTCCTACCAGAATCGGCATGCTAACAAGTGCCAAGTGATGGGACTGTATATTAGATTCTCACAGACAGAATCACTGAAGGAACCAAAGCAGTGACTCTCCGCTTGTACACCCCTCTTACCTCAATATGTAACATATCTTTCCTATTTTTTTTGCCGTGGCATCCTGATGCCAATGTACAGAAGGATCTCAACTAAGAGCCAAGATTTTGCTCTGGAAAAACAATTCAGCCATTCAGCAACCAACAGTTTAGCACCCTTTTTTCTCGTTCATTCAGAGTTACATATCTCACTCATGGCCGAAGTTGGTGCTGAAAGTCGGCTCAATACAGATAGTACTTTGTTGTATTATCAACAAATGGGCTCGTTCGTTCTCTGCAATTTGTACTGGAAATATGATCTTTAACTAATTGCATGTTGTACATATCTTATTACATAGGCATTCTTGCATTAGTACTGACATTCTGACAGCTTTATCATGCGAACTATTTGTTGCCCTAGGTTTCGTGCAAGGTAGTGTGGGCAAAATCATATATATACCGTATACTTGGTTCTTTTATGCGGAAGTATACTACATCTGGTTTTGCTGAATTCAATTTTTTTTCACCAGGAGTACGTGACTACCTGGCAATTGGCATGGCCTTGGGTTTATGGCGATCTGATCTACTAGTTGTTCCCAGGACCCGGCCGCCTTCGCCGGCATGTGGTCTGTCTAAAACCTTGCCCGAGTTGCGGTCCTCCTACCTCGGATGCTGGCGAATAGGGGCCCAAGCCGTGGACCCATCTCAACCCCTAGGCTACTGGTTATAATCGGTGGCGCCGGCAAGGTTACCCGATCCTATTTTCTCGTAGTCATCTGCGCTCTGCATGTGCTTTGTGGCCAGGTAATGCTGCCCGCCTGCCTGCCAGTGGTCGCTGCCGCGGCGGGTTGGCAAATCACGGTGGTACCGTTGCCAGGCAGCGGTCCAAAGCAACTTTTTTTTTTTTTGAGTAACAGGTAGCATTTCATTGATTTAACAATGATCATTACACAGTGCATTCCAGATAAACTCTGGGGTACAGAATGCCAGATCATTTCAGACAAGCGATCAACTGACTTGGCAATAGTATGAGCTACCTCGTTACAATTTCTACTAACATGCATGAAAAAAAAAAAGAAACAGATGACTCATGAACTGCTGCTTTGATATGCCTGATGATGCTTCCTGTATGAGAGCGATCAAAGCCTCCTGATCTGAGCTTCATGATGAGAGAGAGGCAATCTGTGGCAATGACGACCCGGCTGAGCCTAAGTTCAGAAGCAAAAAGAACAGCACGCCTGAACGCCATAGATTCCGCCAACTCAGGATCACTAACCATCTCTATTCCTTGCCTGCAAGCAGCCAAAAATTCTCCCCCGTGATCCCTTGCCACAATTCCAACTCCCATCCAATTAGCATTTCCAAATATAGCTGCATCTACATTAAGCATAACCCACCCTTCCGGTGGTGGCTCCCATTTACTTGGCACAGTGGGAACACACCTGTTGGAGCTTGAGTGAGAGTACAAATGCTGCAGCACAATATCGACATACACAAGTATTTTCTCTACCATACAGCTTGAATGAACTTTCCCTTCACCATTCCTTGCTGTATTCCTACTTTCCCAAATATGCCAGAAAGATATGGCCAAAATTGTTGCTTCTCTTTTAGTGCAGTCCGATAATCTTTCAAAGAGCCATTGCTTAGCCGACTTGAATATTTTCTTTCTAACCTTGAAGCCACACCTACTTTCCAGCTCTCTCCAAATCTGAACCACATACTGGCAGCTAAGAAAAGCATGCTCTATATCTTCCTCTCTGCCACAATGAGCACACACATAATCAGCATGGATGTTTCTATGCCTGAGTTGTTGGCCGTTGGGAGACAATCATGAGCGAACCTCCATAGCACAGTTTTCATTTTAGGTGGGACTTTGATCGACCATAATTTCTTCCACTCTCTTGCCTCAGCACCCTGATTAGATGATGCCCCTTTCCCTTTCTTGCTCAGCTTTAGATGGACATTCGCACTTTTCACCATTATATACACAGACCTGACTCTGTATATTCCTGATTTATTCACCGGCCACGAAGCATAATCTTGAGTTCTATACTGACACAAAGGGATATTCAAAATCCGATAGGCATCAGCTGGACTGAAGTATGTAAAAATTTGCTCCTCTTTCCAAGTGCGTGCATGCTCATCAATTAGAGAACTCACTCTTAAGTCAGTTGGAATCTGGACAATGGTTGACACTGGGTGGCATGGTGCATCAGGAATCCATCTATCTTTAATTATTCTAATGTGCTCCCCATCTCCTACTCGCCATAGGATGCCTCTTTCTAGTAAACTCTTGCCAGCCATAAGACTACGCCATGTGAAAGAACAAGTCCTTCTCCGTCCTGCATCCATAAAGCGACCATCAGGATAATATCTACCTCTTAACACTCGAGCACATAAAGATTCTGGCTCAACAATTAATCTCCAACACTGCCTTCCTAGCATAGCTAGATTGAAGATTTTCATATCCCGGAATCCCATCCCCCCATAAATTTAGAAGCAGTTAGCCAATCCCATGACCGCCAATGCATCTTCGTCTTGCCATCTTCAATTCCTCACCAATGATTAGCGACTGTTGACCTCATCTTCTCATATATATTATCTGGGAGTTGGAAGCAGCTCATCACATATGTCGGGATGGCCTGTGCAACTGACTTGAGCATTATCTCTTTCCTAGCTCTAGACATTGGCCTATCATTCCACCCATGCAATCTTTTCCACATGCTTTCAGGCAAGAAGTTAAAGGCACTTCCTCTTGATTGTCCTACATATGTTGGCATGCCCAGATATGTAGTTTGTAAGGCTTCGTTGTATACTCCAAACAAAGCCATAACTTTGTGCTTTATTTCAGCTGGACATTGATTTCCAAAGAACATACATGACTTCTGCAAATTTATTTTTTGACCAGATCCCTGACTGTAGGTCTGCAAAACAGATTTCAAAGCATTAATACTGTGATCATCTGATCTTGTGAAAAATATGATGTCATCAGCAAAGAGAAGATGAGAAATAGCTGGTCCATTTGCATTTCTAAACCCTTTAACCTTTCAGCTTGTTCCTCTTTTTTCAATAAACATGAAAGACCTTCAGCACAAAGTAAAAATAGATAAGGGCTGATTGGGTCTCCTTGTCTCAAACCTCTTGTTGGAATAAATGTTTCAGTGAGATCACCATTCACTTTGACGTTAAATCGAACTGAGGATACACATCTCATAACACTTTATCTAGCTTTGTGCAAAGCCAAATTTATTCAGAACCCCTTTTAGATAATTCCACTGTACTCTATCATATGCTTTCATCATATCAATTTTCAGAGCAAAGAATGGAACTTTGGCATGTTGTCTACGAATGGTATGCATGTATTCATAAGCAATAAGAATGTTGTCTGTAATCAGCCTGCCAGGGACAAAGGCACTTTGCTCCTCCGCAATAATTTGGGGCAGCACCACTTTAAGTCTATTTGCTAAGACTTTTGAGGCAATTTTATAAATGATATTACATAAGCTGATGGGTCTGAAATTTGTTAGATGTTCTGGTTTTGCCATTTTTGGAATAAGCACAATAGTCGTATCACATATCCTCAATGGTATATCATCCCCTCTTAAAAATTCCTTGCCGCTTCACATATGTCGTTTTGCATCAGCTCCCAATGCTTTTGGTAAAATAAGGCAGGAAAACCATCTGGTCCTGGTGCTTTTGTGGGCCCTATTTGGAAGAGAGCTTCTTTAATTTCTTCATTGGAGTAAGGCCTGCACAGAGCCTCGGTAGTTGTAGAGTCTATACAAGTTGGTATTGTCTCTAGAATCTGAGAGGCATCATCATGTGGCTCTGATGAATATAAGACTGAATAAAAGGATCTCACCATCTCTTTAATTTCTGCCATATTTTCACATTTGCTACCATCCTCCCGTACCAAATATTTTATTTTATTTGTCCTCCTACAAGCAGTGGCTCTTGCATGGAAAAAGGATGTATTTCGGTCCCCCGCTTTCAACCACTCTACTCTAGACCGCTGCCTGGCCATAATCTCTTCTCTTTCGAAGAGCTCACAAAGTCGCCTTTCGATATCCCTCTCTTCATGTGAATAGTTTGTTGTGGTACTTGAGGCTCTAAGCCGAGACAACTGTTTTTCAAGCTTCTTGATTTCCTTGCGGGGAGAACCAAAATGTTCTCTACTCCAGGTTGACAAGGATCTTGCCATTTGGTTCAGCTTGTCCCATGTTGTATGCAGGTTCGTCGGGCCTTCTGATCCTGTTGTCCACGTCTGTTCCACAGTTTCCATATAGCCCTCGGCTCTGCACCACGCCTCCTCATATTTGAAGTTGTGATTGTTTGTAGTAGATGAATTATTCATTGAATGCTTTGAGATTGACATATGTATTGCATAATGGTCTGAAGAGGTTGTGATAATATTTGTCACATAAGAGTCATCAAATACTTGAGTGAATCTGCCATTAGCAACTGCCCTATCCAGTCGGACCCTCACATTATTCACTCTATGTTGTCTATTGTTCCAAATGAATTTTGGTCCCGAACATCCCAAATCCACCAAACCACAGTCTTCCAAGCATTCACGGAATTGTCGCATTTGGGATTGCCCTCTGTCACAAGCACCCATATGTTCATAATTACTTAAAGCTTCATTAAAATCACCAATACACACCCATGGACCCTCCCATTGTGATTTGAGAAAGCATAACCGGTTCCAAAATATATGTCTTAATTCCATCCTGGGTTCACCATAGACAAAAGTCACTCTCCATGTCAGCCCATATTTCTCCTTAATCTGCACATCAATGAAGTTTTGGCAGAAAGATTGTAGCTGTACACAGTACTCATCAGACCAAAAGAGGACCAGACCCCCACCTCTACCATGGCAGTCTACCGGTAAGCGACAATTATACCCTAATGATCACATGAATTTCACTCTTTCTCCCCTCATCTTGGTTTCCGATAAAAACAGGAGGGAGGGGCGGTAGTGCTTCACCATCCAGCGAAGCTCCCCAACTGTCGAGTCCCGCCCCAAGCCTCGACAGTTCCAACTTAGGAGACTCATGGCTCCCGGCGGGGCTGCTCTGCAGCCTTCGCCAATCCATCCTCAAATGTACCCTCTGCTCTCCTCATTTTCTTAGTCATCTCCTCCCTCTTTCGGTCCAAATCCGGCTCTAAGTCTGCTGATCCCCCCCCGAGACTGTTACTTGAACCGGTTGGGTAGCCACTACAAGCGCCATGGCATCATCATTCGATGGTAGGCCCAATTTTTTATCTCCTCCTTCACTTCTTGTGCGAGGATTTCGTGCTTGCTTACGCTTGACCCCCTGGTTCTTTGCAAGATTGGGGAAAAGTTCTTTCCCAACACCATGCAACTCACTGTCCTTAGACTTTTTTCTTCCCCTTCCTTCCCAACCTTTTCATTGGTGAGACTGCTTCTTCATCTTGTACTCCTTTGCTATCTCCCATTTCATTAGAGCCACCTGTCTTTCTTGTAGAATTGTTGCCAACAGTTCCCTGGTTTTCAGCATTAGAGCCGTGCAAGCCACCTGAGTTTTGGCTCCCACCAGCCGAGTTTGAAAATCTCTCCTCACTGCCTTTCTTCTGTCTGCTTTCATCCGTGGCTCTCAAATCCTTCCCATATGGCAGAAGGCCTTCATCATCCCTTTCTGCTGGAGTGGGGCATACTAGGGATGAATGACCAATAATCCCACATGAATAACAATAATTATGAAGCTTCTCATATCTCACATCAAAATGTTGTGATATTTTCCTTCTTTCAGAGAATACAGTGATACAGCGAAGAAGAGGTTTGGCCAGATCAATCTGCACCTTAGCTCTTAAGAAAGGACCACACGCCCTTCCTTGTGCATCAGTTTCCAGCTTTATCACATTTCCCACTTTGCCTGCCAACTCCCATCCCCATTTTCTATTCATGAGACCAAACGGCAGATCATAGATCCTAATCCATACCCCCATCTTATCAAATCTGACCTCTGATGACCTTAGACACGGATCAAACAGCTGAGTCATAACTATTTTATTCCCCACATTCCATGGGGATCCCTCAAGGACTCGCTCTAGATCTTGCTTCGATCCAAATTCAGCTATGAACATGTTATCCCCAACTGATTTGGCTTCCAAACCTTTGGGATTACCTCACGCAGGTCGCAATGCTGACATGACAGTCTTGAATATGTAATACGCTGGAAGACAGGACTTTACCCACAATTGCCTTGTCTGATGTCGCTAAACCTTGAAGGTCATCGTCATCTACAGAAAGAGCATCCTTCTCCTCTGCCGTGAGCTTGAGACGGCCCAGCATTTCCTCCACATTTGAGTTGGAATCATCAGCACCGTCTAACTCCATAATCGCCAGCCTCAGCTTAATCCCTCTCACCCCAATTTCAGGGAACTAATAAGAACCGCAGCCCCCAGAACGGGTCACCACTCCCCCCCACAACGTCTCCCGCACCGTAGCAGGCCAAGGACGGGTAGCGAAACAGCGTTCACCACTTAGTCGTCCCGAGCCGCTCCCAGTGGGTAGAGAAGTGGAAGGGAAGACCGCGTACCTGCCTGACTGGCTCGATGGATGAGAAAAGGTGCAACTCGCGTCACTCGCAGGTGCACAAGAAAATCCCAGAGCTTAGTCTCTCCACACGCCGGAACAGCAGGCAGAGACCTGTTCGGGAAGATTATTTTCCTCCGCTCTTCTTCGCACTGATGGACTCCACCAAGCCGCAAATCCCAACCAGATCCGAGCTGCAGCAGCAGCAGCGAGATGCAATGCCGGGCGGTGGGGGCGCTCTGGTGCAGGCGTACGGGGAGGAGCGGTGGAGCCGGCGGGGCGGGCTTCTCCGACCAGCTTCGCCCCAGCACAGTAGCGCGTCCCCAAAGCTAACTTGCCGATGCAGAAATCCCCAAAAGCGCTCGGCCTGGCTGAAAAGGACCAAAACCTCCAGCCAAGCAGCTCGCGGGAGCAAACAATCAGTACGGCGTGCGCCACGGCGTCGCCGCGCTGGTTTTGTTCAAAGGGTTTTGTAGCGTTGCGCCGGCGCCGGGGAGGGAGGACCAGACCGGGACCCGACCGCCCCCACAGCCATCGCTGGCAGGGTCCAGTGCGGTGGGGTGACTCATCATTATTGTCCTTCGCCGTCGCCACCATCCGCCGCCCGGCAAATCCCCTAATTTTGCTTCGTTCACAGCCTGATCGATGGGCTGACCACGGTACAGGCTGTGTGATTGTGGCTGGTGATGTGTGTGGCCACGTAGCTGAACGGCTCCAAAGAGAATCTTCTAGTTTTTCTCCCCTTTAACAGAACGAGGACAGCGACTGAATTGATAAGCTCGTGGCAGCCTCATTCATCCATAACTTAAATTTGCACAACGGTGGCATACACAAATTGGTACTGGAGTTTTACAAGTCTGGGTTCTGACGATAAATACAGCAGAAGTACAGCAAACTTGAACAGAAATGCGACTGACTTCACGGTAAACACACAGAAGCGGGCGCTGGAAGGAGCCCAACCCAAGACATGGCTTGGTGTGGTGTCCTACAGCTTCAGCAGCTTAAGACCTGTTCTTGAACGGGATGGCTCTGATGATTACTTGGTGGTAGATGGCAGCCAGGAGAGCACCGATGAAGGGGCCGACCCAGAAGATCCACTGCAAGGAAGATGACAATTGATGGGGTTAGCACTCCGACTTATTGTTCGTCTTTAATGGTACTACGATAGGGCTTATATTAGCATAAAAAGTGGAGTGCTAGTCACTGTCCTGGACGGCAGTGGTTGCTTGCTACAATAAAGCAAGTCAATTAGCATTTCCTTTCGGATGAGGGCAGGTTTCATTTATTAATTAAAACAAAAAAAAATTGTTTTTGGGCTTATCCTCCTAGCTAGACCTTTCTGGATCAGTTCTTCCAGTGGTTGGCTACGGTAAACATATTTTAGTTTAAATTAGATTATCAATTGCACTCTTCACCTTACTTCTAAAAATTAGCTGTTGCTACTACTAGAAATTAGCAAGATATAACCTCGCATAAGAGCTAAATTATTAGTGAAAATATTTTCATCATGTGAGGGCAAGGGGAGAAGTGAGTTGGGTTTGATTCACTTCACTTACGTGGTCACTCCAGGCGCTCCTCCTGTTGAAGATGATGGCAGCGCCAAGGCTCCTCGCCGGGTTGATGCCGGTGCCGGTGATGGGGATGGTGGCCAGGTGGACCAGGAACACGGCGAATCCAATTGGGAGCGGGGCAAGGATCTGTTGTTCGTCCCACAAAAAGAAACCATCACCGTGTCAAGCTTCACATCTTTCATACAGCATGAACAAATAACCATGTGTACGGTATCGTGCTTCATGAACACTCACCGGAACGTGGGAGTCCCTGGCGTTCCTCTTGGCGTCGGTGGCGGAGAAGACGGTGTAGACGAGGACGAAGGTGCCGATGATCTCGGCGCCGAGGCCGGAGCCCTTGGTGTAGCCCGACGCGACCGTGTTAGCGCCGCCGCCGTTGCCCATGTACAGCGTCTGCTGGAATCCCTTGACGACTCCGGCGCCGCAGATGGCACCCAGGCACTGCATAATGATGTAGAAGACCGCCCTGGTGAGCGACAGCTTCCTCGCCAGGAACAGACCGAAGGTGACCGCCGGGTTGATGTGTCCACCTGCAGTTGCACGAAGTAAACATGAGAAGCTAGCTCAGAGGAAAGCAAGAATCAGAGGAGGAAGCCAAGCCAACTCCAAAAGCAGAGAGGCAATAAGATGGTGTGCTCTGTGTACCGGAGATGCCGGCGGTGCAGTAGACGAGGACGAAGATCATGCCGCCAAAGGACCAGGCGATGCCCTGGATGCCGACGGTGGAGCACTTCGATTGGGACTTGGACACGCCCATGACGGTGAGGATGCTGATGTAGAGGAAGAGGAAGGTGGCCATGAACTCGGCGATGCCGGCGCGGTAGAAGGACCATGACTTGAGCTCGCCGGGCTCCAACAGCGGCGCCGGCGGGGGCTCCTTGTAGTCCTTGTCCTCGGCTCCCTGCGCCGCCGTGCCGATGGGCTGGCGCTCCGAGTACTTGTTCGCGCCGAGGCGGACGTCCTCCTCCTTGCCCTCCATGCTGCTGCTCTTCTTGCTGATTCGCTAAGCTGGCTAGCTTAGTGGGAGCTGAACTGAAATGGCCTTGTGTGTTTGTGGTGGTGCGGGCTGGGCTGCAGACTGAAGTATCTTATAGCGGGCAGCAATGGCGTGGCCTAGAGGGTGGTTCCGGAAGGAGTGGGGTGAGGTGAGGTGACGACGACGGGGTGGGGACTGTGACAGGGAGGAGGGGACGAGAGCGGGATGATGATTGTTGCGCTGCTTCTCTGGCCTGATGTTATCTGCAAATATTTGAAGCATATCTGGAATTCATAATCCATACTCATCGAACTAAATTTTTCTTTGAACCAAAATCAAAACTTTTTGAAGACAATAATTTTGCATGGTAATTTGTATGCAGTTATGCCATCATGCAACCAGGTCTGCCCGAAATCAGACGAACGCAGATGGAGGGAGCAAAGTGGGGGAATAAACCGTCCGTGTGGGAGAGAGGGTATAGATGGTAGATCAACTCTGTTTACGGTGGGGGAAAAGAAACTCTTCTGATCGGACAGGAGTCGAATTAGCCCTCTTTCTATCGCTACGCCCGTTTTGTGCCCTCTATTTTCTTTGTTTGGTTATATATAAAGAGCTCTCAATTTCTTTTCAGAAACCTAATAAGCCATGGCTGCAACTAGTTATTAAGCAAGGGTAAAACCAAAGCGGGACGTACCTGCAGTATCGCCCTAGTTCAGTTATCTGGTTCGTGCTACCCTGTTCCTTTTTGTCACCGCATCATTTTTCTTTCGGCAGTTCTTTTTGTCAGCCTCCATGTCGTAGCACATTTTTATAACGATCTTAATAAAGACACGAAATGAAAAGAAACTTTACAGTACAATTATTTGTGTTTATTGAGTCTACTTCATGACGCATTTTTCTTTCATGGCAAATTCTCGGTCCTGGATACAGTTTTCTTTCAAGGGAAGGACCGAATGATGGTACTGAATTGGACGGAGTGATGTTAACATGAACCTAAACCAGTGGCGTGCCCAATAAACCAGTCTTCCTGTAATGTTCTTAACAGTCTCACAGCACTACACTACAGGATCAAGATTTGTTGAACATATCGCGGATTTGGTACGGTAGCCTGTTGCATTACTACAGATGCAAGCCCTGAAAAGTCAAGTGAGAATGTCTTGCGTGGATCTTCCGATCAGGAAAGAAAGCCTCGGGGCCTGCAAGTTGTGCAGGTTTTCAGCAAATTATCTGTAAAATTTGTACTTAATGTGGACTTACGGGGTTGATTGATTCGCATCTCTATACGCTGCTGGCCGCCGCATCTCGCAGCTCCCCTTGCCACCTGCCCTCATCTGCACCACACAAGTTAGCATCAGGGCATTATTCAGAACCCTCTCTAGCCGTCCAGCTCACCATCATCCTACGCCACCGGCCGGCCGCCTCAATTCCGGGGCGGCGCCAACGTAAGCTCGGTTTGTGGTGGTCGATTTTAGGTGGCGCCAACGTTGCTTTCCGCTGCTTATTCTGCCCTACTAATCTTCTCCCTCCCTTCCTAACCATAAGCCTTATTATATTCCCAATGATTGGTCTGATCAGCCACACCAGAGAGGAACTTCTTATTAGCAGGCAGCCTAAGCACCGCGAGCTGCTGCATAAACAAAGCTATCCCGAAGCTGCTGACGAGCATTACCGTCTCACCCACCGTCCTGATGGCGGGCTTGGGGTTTGTTAACGACAATATCCGGTGTGCTCTGGCGTCAGCTGCGCGGAACTTTTTGTGGTCGGGAACGCAACCGGGGCGTAGATTAATGCAGCTGCTGATAGGAATGTTACGCGTATTCAAGTCGGGGACGGTGAGCGTGCGTCGCTCTGGGTTCTGTGGCTGCGTTTGATTTGCAGCTGTTGTTTGCTCGGACAGGCCGGTGTGCGGCCAGGTCATTGCACCACTACTACTGGACTACTATGCTGAAGCGTCAGGAGGAACACACAATCGGCACTTGTAGCTGATGAGCGGCACGGAATTGAGACAACGGAGCGGCGGGTTGCTGTGTGATAGACGTACCGGATCATGCGTCGTCCTTATCCGGATACTGCGCAACCGTGAAGCTTGTGACGACAACTCAGCGCTGCCGCCTCTACCTGTCGCTCACGGCGCTCTACTGGTGGTGTCTTCAGATGGAATCACGGGTAGCGACTCCGCTCCAACTTGCCACGAACAGTACTGCTCGTTCCGGCGGAGTCTGGAGCGCGACCAGCGACGACGACAGCCTCTCTCGAACCTTCGCTTCTCCACGAGACGCACGAGGCGCCGTCGAAACCTGTCGTCTTCAGAATCAGAAGCAGGGAGCTGGAACCGTGCGGAGGGGATTGGACGCACGAGTGGGAGGCCGATAACTTGCCAGGCCGCTCCATCTCTGTCCGGCACCTCTGCGTTCTGATCGTACGCAGCACGGAAAACGTGTTTTGATCCTCCAGTCGGTCGGTGCATGTGCGTGCTATCAAATTCGTCAAAACTCCAAATTCGAATTCAACTTAGGTCGTGTTTGTTATCATTATCGATTGTGAAAATCGGAGCAAAATCGGTCACTCGTTTGTTTCCAAAATCAATTCTTCTAGCAAAATCGCTTCAGACAGTAGAGATAACAAACACGGCCTTAGATGCCGTTTGAATCAACGGGATTCTATTACAAATCTAAACAGGTGAGTTTTTAAAAGATTATAAAATCTCATAAATCTAAGATTATTAAAGACTCTTTAATAAAACTGATAAAATCTCACAATCTAAATGATTAAAATTTTAAAAATGTAAAATTTAGATTTAAAATCCAACAATACACAATCCAGATTGTTTGGATTCAAATGGGGCCTTAGCCTCGACGACGACACCAATCTATTTCCTCTCGGTCAAAAACGGATCAAGAGCAAAATGACAGAACAGAACGCATTGCCGTCGTTGACAACAGGCAGGCCCGGTCCTTTTCAGCACTTCCGCGGCCATGTAGGCGCGGCCAGGCCAGAACATTCGGCCCATAAGACGATCACAGGCAGGCCCGGTCCCTTTTCAACCCTTCCGCGGCCATACGAGCCGTCGGGCCAGACCATTAGGCCCATAAAGCGATAACAGGCCGCACTGCCACTGCGGGCCCGTCCGCCGCATCGCGGCAAATGGAATCAGCCCTCAGAAAGAAAACAGAACCAAGCAAAAATTGTTCACAAGGACGCATCAAACCACGAGACAAAATGTCTTGCTGCCTGCTACTATCTCTGACCTCTGAGAAGACGGTGGCTGTTGCACGGAGATCGACCTGCGGCACATCAACACCATAACAACCTCTAAAAGCCGTACCGACCGGTGGTACGTTCACCTCGAAAACTGACGAATCCTGTACTTGTAGCCGGTGAGAGCATCTGTGTGACCTTATTGCCTCGGTCAGTGGCTACTAGAGGCCCCATTTTAATCGGATTACAAGATTATGAATTTTGAGATTCTAGAATTCGGATTTTAAAATTATAAAATCTTTGTCGTTTGAATTAAAAAATTTTATATAAATTTTAAAATTCGAATTTTTAATATTTCAAAATCTCAAATATTTATATTACGAGATTTTATCATTTTAATTATGTTGATGTGTATTATAATATAAAATATTAAATAATAATTAGATTTATAAGATTTTATAATCTTTTAAAAACTTTTTTTTTAAATACTATTAAAAATTTTTTATCTGAATTCTCAAAATCTTTAAAGATTTAAACGGCACCTTAAACGTCACTGAAGATTCTTCTATATTTTACCATCGATGATGCGTCGGGACAGGCAGGAATCTACCGACAAACCTGCTTGTGTGCTTGCGTACTCGCGTGAAATCAGAGATCGAAGAAAGACGATGGACCGAGATAATTTTATCCGGGTGTGGCTGAAGGCGAGCGAAAAGGGTGATGTGCATGGCTTGCTTAGATCGGGTCACCATCCGTCGTGTCAAACAGTGGCTATCATCAATCAATCCGTCCGGGGTCCGAGACGAAGGGCTAGAGTAGCTTGTTCCGTGCATGCAGTTCGTGTGGCGTGCGGTGCTGCCATGGCGAAAGGGAGGAACAAATGGTACGTCGGCGGCGTACAGTCACTAGTCAGTCATATGCAGCCGTGCTCGATCAAGTCGTCCAGATGCTGGTGAATGGAAAGCCACGGCCTACCTGCAGAGGAGAATTTTCAATTCTTATCCTTAAATACCTTAGCTTTTCAATCTTTGTCACCTAATTTATAAGCATTTGGTGGTAGGAATTGAAAAATCTTCCGGCAAAGATATCTTTGTGTATTCACGATGTAATATCACTAGGAGAGGCTAAAAGGACTGGACGGCGGCTGCTGTTGCTGTTTTGCACAGGGGAAAATTACAGCGCTCCCCTTATTTGTTCAGCTTGATTAATTACGTACAGATATTTGCATAAAGCTTTACCCAGTTTAATTACATATATTTGCATAAAACTTTAATCAGTTTAAGTTAGGACAGCCTAGAAAACGTGCAGCATTTGTTTACAGCGACTGACGATCTTTTCTAGGAGTATTTGCTTCAGATTAACCTATTCTCAAACACCTTTGAGAAGCTCTGCTGAGTAGGAGGTGCAAATTAACGCCCTGTGCCCATTCAAATGGGCAATACTGAAATAAAATTGATATCAGAAAAGTTGAGAAAAAGTCAGAGAAATTGAGAGGAGAGTTTGTCCTAATTTCAGGTAAAAAAGATTTTTTCCCTCATTAATTCAATCTGCTTTCTTAGCACGAATAAGTAAACTATAATGTCTAATACTACTTTGGTTCGGTGCACCTATAATATTTAACACTAGCTAGAAGGATGTACTAGCACTACATTGATCAAAGTGTTTGTTGTTAAAAAGAAGAAAGATTGCGGAACGGATACGAAATGTAAATTTACATTCTAATATATAAAAACAAATAAAGTAGAACACGTCGATGGAAAACGAATTGCGTAGACATGTTAGCTGTACGTCGACCAAGCACTTTTTGTTCATACGTGATGTTGTTGTGAACTATTGCATGTTCACATTATTAGTAATTTTTTATTTTAAAAAAATAGAGGGCATACATTTGTATATTTCTAGAGTGCATATATTTGTATATTTTTTTGATGATTTAAAACTTATTTTGTGGTGGCTTCGACAATTTCACATACCTGTGCAAATAAAATATAAAATCATTTGTGTATATAACAGTGAGTCAGCTTAAAACCCTACAAAATGAGTCCTACATTGTCAAATGCTCTGAGCATGGAAGAAAAATCACTAAGACGTAGCAGTCCCGTTAATTCCAAGCAATGCCTTATCTGGCAATATTTCCAATTCAGAATGTATACCCAACTGGCACATATTAATTAGCAATAATTTTCAAGGGTGTATCTCTAACGACAGAATAACACGGCATTATTCCTTCTTGTTATCATCTCCCCTTTTTCCTTGCCATTCCATCCGCTGGCGCTGCGCGCTGAGCTTGATCGAGCACCTGTTGACGTAGAAAAAGAGGCCGCCCGCCAAAATAGAGACAAAGCAACAGACAGAAACCCTCTCCTTTCCCTAGCTATCTACAAGAGCCAAAAGCGCAAACCACCCTCCAAATCCTACCTTCTCCTTTCGCCATCAGAGGAGAGAGAATGGATGCGGCAATGAGAGGGAGACGGTAGCAGCAACAGGGGCAGAGGTTGGCGCGCCTACGCACAGTGGCACGGCATCCGGTCCCGGAGACTCCGGCGCCGAGGGGAAGCGGTGCGAGGTTCCGCTTCCGATCCTCAACAAAGGATTTGAAGGAAAGAAGGATTGGGCAAAGGCAATTGGGATTTTCTTTGCTCCCCGTTCATATGGTCTGTAAAAGAGGCAGTTTGGTTTTTGGCTGGGAATATCCGTGTATTGCTGTTTCTTCCCATTTTTAGAGGCCGTCTCTCTCTGTGTTTTACGGGTTTCCTGTGAAGAAGCAGAGGATCAGAGGGGAGAAGAGTGATTCTTTCATTGTTTTTCTTCGGCGTTCTCGTTCAGAGATTTCTCCGGGTTACGGGTCCTTCCCGCTTGCAAGATTCTGGTGGATTTTCCGGAAAACAGAGATGGAAAGGGTGTGCGCTGCATGTTTGATTGAGTGAAGGAAAGGGGAAAGAAACTTTCGCTGTTGCGTGTTTGCTGGCCCATCTGAGATATTTCTTCCTGCCTCTCGAAAGTTTTCTCAGTTTCGGAGTTCAATTCACTCAATTCAGCATCTCGTGGAAACCGTGGAAGCACGGCAGCTACAAGGGTCTTGCCTTGGGAGTGTCGGAGTGTTCTAATCTGTTCTTGCGCGCCTTGTCGTTACTGAAGGCTCAAAGATTGGATTTTGAGTGACCTCCGAAACTAAATCTTCAGTGGCTGAGTTTTGCGTTCCATTAGCGAGAAGGAGCAGTTCAGATGATTTGTCAGGGTACTGCTGTCTGAAGTGTAGTGGAAATACTTCCTATTGCTACTGCTTGGTGGGTTTCTGATCAAATACTGGTTTTTTTCTGGTGTTCAGGTATACTCCATCAATCTTCATTAATCCATAGTTGATATTTTCGCTTTCCAATATAGGCAATGCACAATCCGTTTCAGGTATTAATCGTGTTCATTCATCAGCTTTAGTCTGAGTGACTGCACATGTGTTTCTTGTGTTCAGGTGGTAAACTTCTGTGGACAGAGTCATTAACTATGTTCTCGTCTGCCATGGCAAAGAAGAGTTACAAACAGCACCACAAATCTGAAAAAGTCCAGGTGGGCTGTATGTCTGGGCTGATGCGCATGTTTGATTTCCGTCGCCATCCAAAACTTCTTTCAGATGGGCGAGGTGAGCACATTCAGCAACTTTCATTCATTTTTCTTATACTATGAAGCTGAAGACCTTAGCTGTAACGTTGCATTATGAGTAAACTCAGTTGAAATACTGCTATCAGTGATTTTTCTAATAGTAAATAATGTGCTTTATGCAGTCAAAAGTGATCCAAAAGGTTCTGAAGATATACACGAAAGCATGCCTGCTGATGTAAGTTTTGAATAGTCAAAAGAGGTATTTGTACAGTTTTTTCATATGGTATGTTTCAAATAAGTAATGCATGGATGTAAAAAAGTTGTAGATTTGGTTATAAAATCTTGCATACTGGTGCTTGTTGAAAGGATTGGTTTGCATCACTGTGCTTCTTACTCAAATGCAAAATGGTAGAATATGTGCTTCTAGGTGCCAATGTCTAATATTTGATAACAATGAACCAACTCATAGTATTATGCTTCAGTTATGCAACGAATTTTCCAGAGTAATAAAACCTCCCAGAAAGAAAGAAAATAGCTCCACAAATTACAAGACATCTAGGTATTTAATTTAAGATTTTCTTTTTAGGCTTTTCAAGGCACTTCCCTATGAAATTTAAGGGGCTACGCTAGTGAAAGCGGTCATTAGTGCTCAAGTTTAACATTTTCTTTTGCAGAATGAAAAAGAATGCAGGGATGACTTGATTTATGCTGGTAGGACAAGTATTAAGACTTTGATGGAAGAAGAGATGGCCAGTAGCGTACAGCCCTTGAAGCAAGGACAAAAAAATGTCATTGGGATATGCTCTGACAATATTGATCTAAACTTGGCAGCAAGTCTCATAGAAATTTACAGAAATCGTAATGAGATAAGTAATTCAGTTGAATCGGATCTTTCTTCCGACTCACATGGCAAAGTCAGCGCCACTGATCCTTCTACACATACCAACCAGATCCACCGTAATATTCAGAAAGCACTAGAAGATGTTGCTGAAGCAGTAATTATACATCAATCTACAAACACGAAATACAAACCCACCAGTGGTGAAGCTAGGTCCAAAGAATTTGTTGATGCACTACATCAACTTAGCTCAAACAAGGAGTTATTTTTTATGCTTATGCAAGATCCAAGCTCTAGGTTATTAGAATGTCTCCAAAACCTTCACATGGCTTTAGGAAGTATCAAGTTAGAAGGTGAAGGATATGATGGAGAAACTGAATTACAATGTGATCAACCTGTCACTTCCCCAAGTAAATTGCAAAGAAGGCATAATTCCTTTTTGATGGAAGATAAGTTAGTCATGAGGATACCACCAAAGTTAAATGACAATTCTCGTGGTCTTAGCAGAATAGTCATCTTGAAGCCAAGTCCTGCAAGAGGTCACACCAGTTTTATGTCGACTGGTGCAAACTCATCACCACTATCAAATCATACTAATTTTCATGTTCAGGAAGGTGGTGATAAATCTGATCACCATTTCTCTCTTAGTGAGCTTAAAAGGAGGCTAAGGCTTGCTGTTAGAGACAGTGTGAAGGATAAGCAGTTGAACTCCATGAGTAGTACTTTCCATAAAGCTGAAGTTAATTCTAGAAAACAGCTTCCAGTTGAAAGCATGTTGATGGCAAGTACAGATTCTTCTGACTGCAAGATAGCTGAGGAACCATCCATGGTTGACAAGAAAACGGCCCCAGAAGATAGTGAAAGTAGCACGAGAAATGATGCCACTGATGGTGTCGGCTCTTTCTCATATGAAAAAGCTAAGATGTATCTAATAGAGAGAATAAACAGTCAAGGAGAAGATAGTACTCAGATTGCACATAAATCTGAGTCTTTTGAGAGATTAATTTCATTTTCAGAGAATGGTATGATCTCCCCAAGTCATTGCCCTGAAGAGAATGTTGACCTAGCACATGAATGTACAAGTGCATTGGACTTGCATACAATTGAGCAAGAATACAGTCCAGCAAGTCCTAATCGAGCAATACTGCACCTGGAGACAGTATCAGCACAGACCAGTAACTTAACTAACGAAACACTAGTTGAGCTCAAGATAGAACATGGAGACAATCCATTACATGAGAATGCAATCTCCCATGAGTTAAACAACAAAGGTAACTGCTGATGTATTTTTTACTCTAATATTTGCTTCTATATATTTTTTAATTTTATTTCTTACTTCTTGTTCTGGTCAGTATGTTCATATTTCTTTTTGCAGGAGTCAAGGTCATACATGACATTGTGGAGAGCCCACTGCTATGTGCTGAGAGTGAAACTCTGTGTCAAGGAGTAGGAGAAAACAGTAAAGAACAAGTAAGTCACAATTCTGTAAGCAAATTTAACAAAGTTGCTTGCTTTTGTTTGTAATAATGGTATTTTTCCCTTTTCTGTTCCACTCGACCGAAGTGTTCCTTGGAGGAACCACAATCCATGAATGTGTTACCAGAAGTGGCCCTGCATTCTCCAGATGACCCCTTTAATGAACAAGAGAATCATAGTCCATCAGAAGTTGTTCTATCAGTCAGGCCATCAGTATTGAGTCCTTGCTCTCCAGAAAATTCTAATGGCAGAGAGAAGAAACTGAGTCCACAGTCCATCCTTGATTCTGTTGTAGGAGATATTACCGGTCCTATGCAGAAAATTCGAAAGCGAGGTACTGAACTAAAAAAAAAAAATGATTCTTTCCCCCTCCTTCGTCTCCTTTTATAACCTGAATGGTAATTGAACAAGATTTCTGTGCTTGCAGATGAGTTGCCCATGCCTAGTTCAAGAGTTTTGTTCAAAGAGCTTGATGCAAATTCAGCATCCCCGGAACTGTTGAATGGACCACAAGTAGATATTTCGAATGACAAAGATGCTAGGACTTCATTCATCAAGGCTGTGCTGGAAACTTCAGGACTGATGTCTGAGGAAATTTCACAGAGATTGTACAAGACAGAGTCGCCGCTCGACATATCTGTGTTAGCTGAAGTAGGGAATTTGTACTGCCTCACAGACGATGCAGTGCTCCTTTTTGATTGTGTGGAAAAAGTTCTTCTCAAGATAAGGGACAATTTCTTTGGTATCAACCCACGGTTTGCTTTTCTGAAATACAATGTGAGACCAGCTCCAGTTGGAATGAATCTCGTTCAAGAGGTGACAAAGTGTCTCGACACTTTTGTCAGCAATGAGTTTCCAAATACCTTGGATCAGGTGATAACGAAAGACTTCGAGATTGGATCGTGGATGGACCTTCAACACGATGCTGAAGACATTGCGATTGAGTTGTGGGACGGTTTGTTTGATGACTTACTGGAGGAAATGGTTTTTGACTTGTGGCTTTAAGAGTGTAATATGTTGTAATAGATGGAAGCATTTGTTTGATAATAATGTACTGCAAGAAAGGGGTTGTTTGCAGATATAGGTTCACAACAATTTTATGTGAATTTTCAGTATGGGTTTAGCAGAGTTCAGAAAACTAAATGGTTAGGCAGTTCATGAAGATAGCTTATTTCCATTTTTCTTTTTGACGTCTTATTGTAAGTCATAATCCTGAATGAATGCGGCGTCTAACATTAGAATTGCTTCTCTTACTTTGTACTCATTTTCTCTGTAGAGTTGTGGAAACAGGAGAGAATGTGCAGCTGTTAATATAGACTTGATGAGATAAACTACATTGCTCCTCTGTTTCAAGGATTATTGCATATTTGCATTTTGTGGTTATCATATATACTATGAACGAGCTTATCAAGCCCAAGTCATGTTCATGCTCCTTTATCAAAAAGATACATAGGTCATAGCTCAGGGCTGATTCAGCAATCACACAGCTGTGACTTGTGACATCCATGGAGACTAGATGATGCAAATCCCTGATCGACTCATGGACCACTGGAATGAGACAAAGATTCAGTCATGGGCTAGCTAGGTGACTGGACTACTGTGCTCTCAACTGGTTATGCTATCTTCAATTAGTACAGCTAGCTGTGCATAATTTACATGTCGTGGATCAGTGGATGGATCCGGTTCCTGGACCCTTATTTCGGTTTCTGGACGAGGAGGATAAGATGAACAAACGATCACTCATGCTATCTTTCTGGCAGCCTCGTCGGCGAAGAGAACATCATCTATACACGTAACGATGTTGTACGCAAGGCTCTCCAGCACCCGCGAGTAGCTCTCCAGGATTGCTTGTCCGACGTCCTGAATGATTCATAAACATCAACAAAGCATCTAAGAAACTCGAGAGCTAGTGCCCATGGTGATGATGCATTGCGTTGAAGTGTGGTTGGTCGCTCACCTTGTTGTACTGTATCTTGCTAGCGTCAAGCGTGGTCTGCGACAGGCCGGGGAACCGCTGCTTGAGGCAGATCAGTACGTCCTCGGCGCGGCTCGCCAGCATCACGTTCTTGTCCGACTCCATCAGGTCCTTGAGCGCGCTCCAGGGGGTCCTCGAGTGGCTCTGGCTCGCCTTCCGCCGCCATACGTGCATCGCCGCCTCGACGCGGTCGGCCGCCTCCAGGGCTTCGTGTTCCGACGACACCTCCAGGCAGTCCAGGAGGTACTCCGGCGAGAACTTGCCCGGGAACGACATGTGTCTGTAGATCAGGTCCCCCACGCTCGCGCGGCCGCACTGGACATTCAGCATTCCGCGGATTCAGAATCCATTTCCAGATTCAGCAATGCTGATGAATCGTAATACGAGAATTTGATGTTACCTTGGGCAGCGCTTGCTTGTACGGGTCAGGGATCCGTATCTCCGCAAGAACGGTGTTGTTGATGGCCATGGCCGCCTTGTGGATCTGGCTCGCGCAGTCACGCTTCTGCTGCAGGTCTCGCCGCGCCGACTCCGTCAGGCCCGGCTTGGTGACGCACGGCACGGGTAGCCACCACTTGTCATCGCCGCGGTGGCTCTTCGGACGGCACGGCGTAGCGGAGGAGTCGTCTTTCTGCGCCTTGTCGTTCACGTACCAGAATTCAGTCTTCTGAAAGCTGTCCAGAGTCTCCTGCAAAAGTGCAGAAGAACAGTTAACCCACGATTAATCCAAACACAAACAGCAATCTTTTGCTGGTCATACAGCTCAGTGGCACGGAGCACTATTAAATTGGATCTTACCAGCAGCATGTCGTCGAGTTTCTCGAGAGCGGGGAGGTTAACGTAGATGTCAGACCTCGGCCTGGTCGCCATCACCTGACATAAATTAAGATGTGTCCACGGCTCAGTGATCCGGCAGAAAGAATCTCATCAAGAATGCAACAGCCATACTCTGATGCTATGCTCACCTCTCGGGTGGTGCCGTCGGGCAAGATCTCCTTGGAGGGGAAGAACTCGACGATGTAGTCGCAGACAGAGAGCAGGCAGTCCATCTCGCGCCGCCACATGGACCTCTTCTCCGCCGGGAGGGGCTCCAGTCTGTGGCAGCTCCCAAAAACAGTTGCTGGGAGCAAAGATGGGCGAGTATCAGCACGCTCTGTTTCTAACTGGGCGAACTAAAGATTTGATATTTGGAACAGGGAGCTGACCATAGAGGTTGGTGATGGCGTTGGAGATGGCGACGGCGGTGGAGACTCCCTTGCCGCTTCCTGACATGTCCTCGCCCAGCAGAAGCTTGGAGAACCTCTCCTTGATCAGCTGCAGCTCTGCAAGTTCACGGCAATGCCAGTTAACAATTTGTCAAAGAAAAGACACTGTCAGACAGAGAGAGATCTTCCGAGAGGAGCGACGCACCGCCATCGCCGGCCTTCCCGTCACGCAGGCCGCCGCCGGTACGCCGCGTGGTGCTAAGCCTCTTCAGCAGCGGCTGCTGAGGCAACCTTGCAGGGACCGCGCACACCGGCCAGCGCGGGTACGGCGAGCCGTAGGGGCTCCCGGGCTCCCCGCTGCACTCGGAGGACACGTCGGAGGACGCCTCCCGCCGGTGGCTCCGCGGCAGGTCCACGTCGTCGAAGTCGGCGTAGTCGGACTGCGAGCGCGCGTCCACCTCCGAGCCCTCGTCGCACGTCGACGACGGGGTGTCCATGCTCGCACTGACCGACAACAAGCGCCGACGCTGCCGCTCCACCCACTTAGCCCTGCTCCTGTTCGACGCCCGCGTGACGCGGGATAGAGAGGAGAGCGCGCACTGTTCGGCGGTGGCTGCGCACGCGATTGTGCTCGTGCAGTGGCGGACAGGGCAGTAGTGCTGGCTAGGCCACGCTGGTAACCAGCACGCGGCAGTGGTGGGAATGGAATGGAACGGGGAGCAGAAATAGGCGGCATCGATGGCCCACGATGACGGCGATGAGGTGAGGTGCGCGGAAAGCGTGCGATTCCCTCGCATTTCTCGATGCCGATGATGCCCCTCCCCTTCCCTCCTGCCTGCAGCTGCACCCGCCAAAATTTTCTTTGAAACCAGCAGGAGGTTCAGATCTAGTAACGCATGCATTAGTACAGTGTGTCCTACGAGACCTGACACAGCAACAGTCCTGCCCGCCTCTGCCGACATATGATCATGCACTGCTGCTTCCTCACAAACCACTAATAACAGCGTAGTGAGCACAGTAATGACCAATCAGCAGCACCATTTGTCTCCTTAATCAGCACAGGTTTATATAGGATCCAATACCTCGCACTCCATCGCTCCTGCCACAATCAACGCTAAGCAACCTCGGCGGTAAACAATCCAGCATCAGGCACTAGTTTAACCGCGGCGCTCTGCTCGAGCAGACATTTTGGGGCTGGCAGGGTGCTGGACGGACGGACGCGGTGCCGCTACAGGAAAGAAGACCCCAGTGGCCATGTGGCACCGGGCGAAGCTCGGACAAGCTTTGTTCTGACACAAAGTCGCGAGAGCATGCCGGGCTTCGGAATCATGGCGACATTACGGAACGCCAAAGGCGAAAGCGAAGGGGTCGGGTCGGGTGACTCGGGTCCCCGTCACCAGTGCTGCTGCTCCGATCATGACCGGCGGTCTGCGTGCGCCGGGGGACCCCGGATTGGCACCGCAAAGTCGCAATTACTACCGTCTTTTACCTCGCCTTGGTCTTCATCGCCCTCCATGAAAGGAGAGGCTGCTTTCTGAGATTCGTCTTCCTCTCGACGTTCACTAGCCTTTGCAAGTACAGGCCCTAATTCTTACTTCCAGACAAAAAGGAACACCTAAATTCTGAAAAGAGGAAAAAGGAGCCCCCCTAATTCAAAGGATCACTGTCTGAAAAGAGTAAAGCACACGAAAGCAGGGTATTTTTGGGTTATCACACAGCACGCAGGTTACAACTAACCAGCTGCGAGATCGTACTGTGCAGGGTACCATAAAGAGTTCATGCAGAAGAGAGGCAGCACATAATACAGTACTTAAAAAACTAGAGCTCGTGATTATTTTGTCCTGCTTGTCTTTGGCTGGCTGACTGGCCAACAGCGAGCTTAGCTAACGAGACATTTTTTAAGTTTATCCTAAGCACGCTTATGCGACTCTTTGATTGGGTTGTGTGGTTTATGATAGCCTACGATATAGCGCCGCGCCACGTGCCTAGGCTACTTGGCTAGTTTTGCGCTGATGAGCCTACGCTAACTGTTTAGTATAGCCTGGCTTCTTAAGGAACTGCGCTGTACTCCGTTTTGGTTAAAAAAGAAGGTCGTTTTGAATAATTTTTTATTAAATATTGAGAATATAAATTACAAATCAGTTTTACATTATTAAGTTTAGAAATATAAAAATTATATGATTAGATTTGTTTTGAAAAGTATTTTATAAAAGTATAAATATATTATTTTTTAATAAATATTTTTATAGAAATTTGAAGTTAAAGTTATGTTTTTTAAGATGACTTTTTTTTTTTAGACCGGAGGGAGCATGCTTATCAAATCCATGCGAGCGTGGATAGGTTTTAGAGATTTCTTTTCTCCTTTAAGAATTTCAGAGGGGTATCCTAGAACAGATAAGACTGCTTTGTTTAGAATTGAGTGCCTTTGATCTTAGATACAGATTAGTGATAACCCCATCCCAGAATAGTTTCAAAGTGTTTTAAAATCAAGCAGGTTACTAAGCAAAGATTGTAATCCTTCTGATTAATGAAAAGATGTTATCTTGAGCTAAAAAAAACAGTTTGCTAATGGCTTCTAAGAAAAGGTTATCATCTAGGAGGATTCTTCTAGGTGCCCATGCATCAGCAGCATAGTTAGTTGAGATGACAGATACTACACAGCCATCATGCTTCAGCCGTTCAGAGTAGTGAGCCCTGTGTGGCCGCCATGACTACCTTCTAATCTATTGTTTATGTTTAATATAATCTAATGTGAGTCCTCATGCCTCCCTTTTCCGTTAGGTGCGAATGTTTAACATGTAGAAGCACCTTAGACCTTATACTTACGAAGCATATCAAGGAAGCAAAGTGGAAGCGGCAAGGACAATCAATAAAAAGGATGAACTATTGAGTCGTACTAGAACATGTGCTTTACGAGAAGGACAGCACTAAAAGAGTTGAAAATAGAAGGGAGAGTTTAGGAGAACTCACTTAGTTATATTGTTTTAGTCAATGAACATATACAGCACATACCACGGCTTATACGAATCTAGTTACCATGCTGAAATCCATTTTACTTGAGACCTGCAAAAAAGATATACAGTACAACTTACAGTTAACATTCAGAACAGCAAGTCCAGCGGGGGAATACATAATATCACAGCAGTATTCAGCATGTATTCACTATTCACGGACTCACCATCGTGGTAATTCCAATACTCGTGGCACGTGACGGACACCAGTTCTTGTCTTCTCCTCCAGCCCCCCAGCAACAGTAGCGGCACGATCTCGCTAAACGACATTCGATCGAGCACCTTGCGCGCTCCCCCCGCTCCAAAGATCCACGGGACCTTGAGCACCCAATTCGTAGCGCAAACCGACACAAAGCGCTAGTCCGTGTGGCTGTGTTATCTTCATCCAGGATCGCATCGGCAGCCACTGAGGATCACCGGCGCGCACCTACACTGTTCCTTCCTCCAGCCCAACCACAACTCCCAACCGGCACCGGCGATGTTAGAGACCTCCACTCCTGATCGGCTCCGTGCGCCGACGGTGCTTTAGCCCTCGGCTGCAACAATTAGGCTTAATGGTCTCGTGTCGCCATGAGGGGCGCTGAAGAGGGTGGCGGCAGTCGGTGACATGCGGCCATGCGGGCACTATCCGAACAGTTGATTTGCTGAATTGTTGGTGGACACCTCTCAGGCAGGCCCGCCCAAAACGCACCGCTTTTCGATCCGGCCCACTTAGTAAGTATACGCGGTTCGTCGCCGTCTATAAAGGAAAGTGGATATGGGCCAAATTGTAGCCTCGTAGCCCAGCACTGTATTCTTTCTTTTTAGAGGATATATCAGGGACGACCCGGACCAAATTGTTATAGCAAGATATCGTTTTACAGCCCAAACTAGCCTATGAAATTGCATTTCCTGCATGGTCTCGTATCACCCATTAGATGGTCCTTGCGATCAGTTCGCCAGCACGCCAGGCCTCCTTGAGATTGATTTCAGATTTTGAATCATCGCCCCCAAATTCATTTGGTTTCAGTACAGGGCAGAAGATTCTTCTCTGTTCGATCATGGGTAACAGCCTGCCTGTACATGTAGTCCTGCCAGATTTCTTTGGACAAAGCCAGCAACTTTTTCAAAGAATCACCAAGATGGTGTCAAGGGATTAGGAAATCGCTTGACTTCCTGCGAAGAAACTGAATTCTGATTCAAATCAAAGGGATAATGAAACGGACATGATCATTCCTCAGGAAAGCGGCATCAGCTGGTTGGCGCTTCGCATCTTCTTGGAACACTCCGTCCTTGTGCATAGTTTTTACAGAAGGGAAATGTAATTTTCGATTCACCAATGCTAGCTGCACAAGGTGCTACCATACCAAGGCACAATGTTCCTCGCCTAAATCTCCAGGAGCATCTATCTAAGCTGTCCAGGAAATTGCCGCGCAAATCATAGGCGACGAGAGTCCGAGGCCTATCGAATTCGTTCGTTATAAAAGCCCATGCACGAGTGCGCAGCACCGTTCAAGAGCAAACCAACCATGGAGCTCTCCAAGCTCTCGCTTCTCCCCTTCCTCGCCCTTGCGGCGGTGGCAGCTAGCGTGACCGGAGACGAGCTACGCAGGTTCGTCGTCCACGTGCAGCCGCACGAAAGCCTCGTATTCGAGACAGCGGACGACCGAACGGCGTGGTACGAGCAGTTCCTGCCTGAGGACGGCCGGCTCGTCCACGCGTACCACCACGTCGCGAGCGGCTTCGCGGCCCGGCTGACGCAGCGGGAGCTCGACGCTGTCTCCGCCATGCCGGGGTTCGTGAGCGCGGTCCCGGACCAGACGTACGCGCTGCAGACGACGCACACGCCTCAGTTCCTCGGGCTAGGCGCGCCGCATCAGGGCGTCGGTATCGACACGTCCGATTACCGTGGCGCCGGCGTCATCATCGGCGTGATCGACACCGGGATTTACCCCAACCACCCCTCGTTCGGCGACCACGGCATGCCGCCGCCGCCGGCCAGGTGGAAGGGGCGCTGCGACTTCAACGGCTCCGCGTGCAATAACAAGCTCATCGGCGCGCGTGATTTCACCACAGAGAACGTCACGAACGCGGTGCCGGTGGACAAAGTAGGGCACGGCACTCACACGGCGAGCACGGCGGCGGGTGCGGTCGTGCCGGGCGCTCATGTGCTGGGCCAGGGCATGGGTGTCGCAGCCGGGATGGCTCCCCGCGCACACGTCTCCATGTACAAGGTGTGCGACGAGACGGGCTGCGCCGGCTCCGACATACTCGCCGGTATCGATGCTGCCGTGGCCGACGGCTGCGACATACTCTCCATGTCTCTTGGCGGGCCGTCACAACCATTCTACCGGGACCCCATTGCCATCGGGACGTTCGGGGCGATCGAGAGGGGCGTGTTCGTCAGCATGGCAGCTGGGAACGCCGGCCCGGGACCCAGCACTCTGTCAAACGAGGCACCCTGGATGCTCACCGTCGCCGCGAGCACCATGGATCGCTCGATTCGCGCGACGGTGCAGCTGGGGAACGGACTCAAGTTCCACGGCCAGTCGATCTACCAGCCAGCATACTCAGTCGCCGGGTTCCATACTCTGGTCTACGCGGGAATGAGCGGGAAGCCTTTCGCTCAGTTCTGCGGCAACGGTTCCCTTGACGGCTTCGACGTGAAGGGCAAGATCGTGGTCTGCGAATTCGGAGGCGAGATCCCAAGGGTCTTCAAAGGCGAGGTGGTACAACGCGCCGGTGGTGCCGGCATGATCTTGGTGAACCAATTTCTCCAAGGGTACGACACGTTTGCTGATGCGCATGTCCTTGCGGCATCGCACGTCGACTACGCGGACGGCTCAGCCATCAAGTCGTACATGAATTCCACGACGTACCCCATGGGACGGATCATCTTCGGCGGTACATTGCTCGGCACATCGCCTGCTCCGTCCATCGTTTTCTTCTCCTCTCGTGGACCGAACCTCCAGGATCCTGGCATCCTGAAGCCCGACGTCACTGGCCCCGGCGTGAACGTGCTCGCGGCATGGCCTTTCCCAGTCGGTCCGCCTTCCTTTCCGCCGCTTGCCCCTAGAACCACCTACAACATCATCTCCGGCACGTCCATGTCGACGCCGCACCTCAGCGGCGTCGCCGCGTTCATCAAGAGCAAGCATCCGGACTGGTCACCGGCGGCGATCAAGTCGGCCATCATGACAACCGCCGACATCAACGACCGCTCCGGCAACCGAATTCTCAACGAGCAGCGCTCAGTGGCAAATTTCTTTGCCACCGGCGCCGGACACGTCAATCCGGAGAAGGCCTCAGACCCCGGTTTAGTGTACGACATTGCACCCAGTGACTACATCAGCTACCTCTGCGGCCTGTATACGGACCAGGAAGTCTCTGTGATTGCACGCCAGCGGATAAACTGCTCGGCCATCACGGTGATCTCCTACCACCAGCTGAACTACCCATCGATCTCGATCAGGATCCCGGCAGTGTTGAACTCAACAAAACGTGTAATGGTTAGACGTTGGGTGAAGAACGTCGGCGAGGTGCCATCATCGTACTACGCAGCCCTCGACATGCCGGAGAGCTCCGTCGGAGACGCGTTCATCTATCCGCATAAGCTGGAGTTCACAGAGCCTAATCAGGAGAAGAGCTTCGTTGTGCTCTTGCGACCAAAGCAGATATTTGGGGGGGTGATTCAGGGCGCGCTCCGTTGGGTGTCGGACACACATACCGTGAGGAGCCCCATCTCCGTCACCTTCGTGTGAGCATGACAGCCCTGCGCTTCTGGCCCAAAGGATTAAAGTTCAATAAACGGTCCAGAAATAGCAACATTGTGGGTCCAATCGGCCCTCGGCCTACGGGCGACTGGCCCATTGGACCACCATCCATCTTTTCCGTACTTCTAAAGATCCTTTATTTTACCACTTACAAATAAGAATACTGTATGTCAGACAGAGGAGCCAATCTCTGCAAGTTTTTTATTCCTTTAAAAGACAGCTCTCTGTGCCGTTCTTTATGGAGATTATTATTCTGGTGTCTTGGAGTTTCTGGACAATCAGAAATATCTGGATATTTCGTAATGAAAATCCAACGGTTGAAAGATGCAATTTCAAATTCAAGCATGAGTTTCACCTTCTTCTGTCTAGAGCAAAGAAGAGACACTTCCCTCAAATTTCTGATTGGCTTCAAGCTTTATAGATAGTTTTTTTGTCCTTTTGTTTCTTCTTCCCCTTTCTTTTGTAAACTCCTGATGTAAACCTTTTTTTATTTTATTTATATTATAATCAGTAGGGCTTCCACCCTCCTGTTCTCTTAAAAAAAAAGAATATTGTATCATATTGTCTTTATTTTAATCAAAGAATATACTTCCTCCGTCGTTGATTTTTAACCTCAACTTTGACATTTCGTCTTATTCAAAAAATTAGTTCAAATATGTAAAAGTTTAAGTTGTAATTCAAATAACTCTAATAATTAATCAAATTATAACAAAATGTATAATTTTTTCAAATTTTTTTGAATAAGACGAATAGTCAAAATTAAAATTAAAAGTCAACGGCGACATCAATTTAAAAATAGAGGGAGTACTTTTTAGAAGCAACGACATGAACATTCACATACATCCATGAAAACGCACCCCTATAAATACAATTGCATGCACGCACCAACCCTCACCTATATGTAAACATATTCATGTACGTATTATTTCATGGACCTTACATTCAACCTAATATTTCGTCTGTTTTTCCTTTAAATTCTATACCTAACATTCACCATTATCTTTGAATTATCTCTGTCTAATACGGCTTATTTTGAAATAGAATTTGTGCCCTTTTTTGCACCCATCTGCGCACCGACATGCTCTGAAGAGAATAAATTATTTAATACATTCATATGCAGATATGTGATGAGTTATAAAGTATCAGACTGCACTTCTGTAAGCTTCTCATCTCGAGATATATTTTAAAATAAATAAACGTGTGCTTAATTATTTTTTAAAATATTTATTTGTAGATCTACGTTCCATTGTATCGTTGTGGCGAATATTCGCTTGTTATACTTCAAATAAAGTCTGCAAACTTATTTATGTTTGACTCTAATCCGATTCCATCTTGAAGTCAAAAGCACAGTTCCAAGAGATGGTCTAAAAAAACTAGA
>BCLH01002084.1:2721-32011 GCA_001602315.1 Zoysia pacifica
GCCATCATGCGGCGCATGTCGTCCCCCGGCGGCGCCACGGTGGTGCGGCTGCGCGAGGCGTGCGAGGACGCGGCAGACGGGTCGGTGCACCTCGTCATGGAGCTCTGCGAGGGCGGCGAGCTCTTCGACCGCATTGTCGCGCGGGGGCACTACTCGGAGCGCGCCGCGGCCACCATCTTCCGCACCATCGTCGACGTCGTCCAGCTCTGCCACTCCAACGGCGTGATCCACCGGGACCTCAAGCCGGAGAACTTTCTGTTCGCCGACAAGTCGGAGGACTCCCCCCTCAAGGTGATCGACTTCGGCCTCTCCGTATTCTTCAACCCCGGCGACCGGTTCACGGAGGTCGTGGGGAGCGCGTACTACATGGCCCCGGAGGTGCTGAAGCGGAACTACGGGCCGGAGGTGGACATCTGGAGCGCCGGCGTTATCCTGTACATCCTGCTCTGCGGCGTCCCGCCGTTCTGGGGCGACAACGACGAGAAGATCGCGCAGGCGATCCTCCGCGGCGGCATCGACTTCGGCCGGGAGCCATGGCCCAGGGTATCCGCCAACGCCAAGGACCTCGTCAGGAGGATGCTCGACCCGGACCCGTCCACACGGCCGACGGCGAGGCGGGTTCTTGGTAAGATCACTCTTCTTTTCTTCAACGGACCAACGACATGGCCAGGCAGCAACATGTACTATGTAACTGACGCCGGTCGCTCGCTGCAAATGTGAGCAGAGCACCCATGGCTGAAGAACGCGGATGCGGCGCCGAACGTGTCGCTGGGCGACGCCGTCCGGGCCAGGCTGCAGCAGTTCTCCGCCATGAACAAGTTCAAGAAGAAGGCCCTCGGGGTAATTAAGTCAGTCCATCGGCCAACCGCGCCGCCCGCTTCTTGCTTTTACTCCAAATTCATTGACGCCGAGAGCTGATCGGTGACCGATGAATGAACCGAAGGTGGTGGCGCGGAACCTCCCGGTAGAGGAGCTGGATAAGTACGTGCAGATGTTCCACCTGATGGACAAGGACCACAACGGCAACCTGTCGCTAGAGGAGCTCAAGGAGGGCCTCCACATCAACGGCCAGCCGGTGCCGGAGTCGGAGATCAAGATGCTCCTCGAGGCCGTGCGTTATGATTTCTCATTCAATCTCACATGTCGTTGATCTCCCACTGCAAATCAACCTCTTGAGTCTCACGATCATGACCTCGACATGGCTGTCCACAGGCCGACACGGACGGCAACGGGACGCTGGATTGCGACGAGTTCGTGACGGTGTCGCTGCACCTCAAGAAGATGAGCAACGACGAGTACCTGGCGGCGGCGTTCAAGTACTTCGACAAGGACGGCAGCGGCTTCATCGAGCTGGACGAGCTCAGGGAGGCGCTCGGTCCCGGCGACCAGCAGGTCGTCCTCGACATCATCCGCGACGTCGACACGGACCAGGACGGACGCATCAGCTACCAGGAGTTCGAGCTCATGATGAAGGCGGGCACCGACTGGAGGAACGGATCGCGGCAGTACTCGAGGGCAAACTTCAGCAGCCTCAGCCGGAAGCTCTGCAAGGAGACGTCGTGACGTGACGTGAACGACGAGTAGCAGCTCCGCGTTTAGCGTCGAGAGATCGATGTACGGTCCATGTTCATCAGACAGGAAATCATCTTTCGCAGGGTAACCGAAACTGTAGTTTACGTGTCCGGAAAATTGGTTGCAAAGAACTGATGTACAAAATCATTGCTGCGACAACACATCGGCAAACATTTTAACCTTAACTACCATGATGACGTAATATAAAGATCAGATTCATCCCGGTAATTTGCATCAATACATAGCCATACTTAAATGTTCTCAAATGCAAAACACACCACCAAAGCCCTCCAACAATTTGGTGGGGAACAAATGTGCTACCACCCACTTTCACAAGCCGGTCAGGAAGGGGAAACACACACACCACACACAGCTAACGTAGTAGTAGCTATTACCACTCCATAACTAATATTTACAAGGACCAGACAGGCTAGCAAGCAAAAGGACCCTATTTCTGCCTCCAATTCATTTGCACCTGAGGCCTTTAAATAACTCTTCTGTACACCATTCCAGCTGTTGGAAGCTTGGCTTCTCAGCATCCAATGCAGGACGAGTTTAAGGATCCATTTCTTCTCATGAGACTTGAGCTTCCTTGGGCTCTGTCACTCGACCTGATTTCCACCTAGTACCTAGTTTTTTCGCAGGCGTTGCACGCATCCACAGAAGGAGGGTTAAGAAACGTGCAGCGCTCGCAAGGCCAGCCATCCTCCGAGTGGTCAGCATTTGGTCTAACATGTTGCTGTCTCTTCGTAGACTTGGCTTTAGTTCCTGCTTTCTTGGAGCTTGTAGCATTGGTTGATGTAGCAGCTTGGCCAGTACAGTGGACATCCTCCAACCCAGCTTCCAAAACTTGAACAAGGTTCTCAAAGTAATTCCGCGTTACACTGCAGTAAAAATTCAGCATAGTTATCATAACCATGAACAAAGCCTAGGAAAAGAAACATTAACAGATTATACGATGAATACAGAAGCATCGATCAAGAAAGGGGATTCCTGAATCCATGGAATACTAATTAATTATCCGTGAGACCGAAAGTATGAAAACACTAATACCTTGTGAGCCCAGCAAGCTTCACACGGAAATCACCAAAATCAGTTAGTGAAGGAGTAGCTTCAACAGTATCAGGTTTCTGACTAGGCAAAAATTTCTCCAAGTCTTTCTCAGCACATTGATGAAGACGTTCCAAACCAGATTCAGCTTCACCTGTATCAGATTTAAGATTGAGTGATATTTCAAATGTTCCCACAGGAATACAATAAACTTCAGCGAATAAATTAAAAATGCAATGAAAATAACAACCTTGCAGGTACTCAAAAAATTCACTCTTGACTTTATCATCAAGATAATAGCCATAAGCATATGTCCATTTCAGCACCCGGCGACATTCTATAATCTGCCATACAGAAGAGCAGTACATGCATCAAATATATGAAGACCTGAAGTGTGAAATCCATTTCATACATAATGTGAAAGCATGATACCAGACCTGTTGCCAGGCTTCAGTTATGAACTTTAGCTGGGTCTCTGGTATTCCAAAAATATCAGTTAATTTCGTAAGCTGTCGCAAAGAGATAGACAGGCTCTAAATGGTTAGTCTACCATGGAATAAAATTAGCATCATTCAAAAAGAAAACAATGGCAACGTGATAAAAATTCTATGTGGCACACTACATTAGTTGTCCAAGGACATAAGTTGGCACCAGTTCTTACTTGTTCCTTTTCAGCTTTTTGCAGATCCGCTTGCGCCTTTTGCCTCGACTGTCAATAAAGGGAATAGATATTGAAGTTAAGAGATTTAAACATAGAACATGTAATATTAAAAAATCTGAAAATTTAGAATACAGGTTCAAATGGAATTGGGGAAATATGCCCATCAGGTCTAAATTATATTATATACACAGAACTGCCTAAGTTTTTTGTTAGTCGTCAAATGATCAAATAATACAAACAGAAATATGAAGTTTACACATATTTTTACATACAAAAGCAATGAACTTCTAAGCGCAATTATACTTATAGACCTCAAATAAAGTAACATCTGGATGGTCCAACAGGGAAATATGTATTTGGCTTAGTCAGTACTCGTCTAAGTATAGCGAACACAGTACTATGAATGATATTCTTATACGTATAGTTGCCATGATAAAGTTGCATAGCCTGATGAGTGAGAAGGTTTTAATAATTCATATTTCATAAAGTATGATAAGAGCACAAAACAAATATATATTTTTACAGTTGCTGAACAGAGAAACCAATTCACATCAGATGTGGGCATCTTGAACATACTGTTTGATTGGATGCCCAACGCTCATAATAATGCATATATCTCTCCAGTGAGTTTTTAGCCCTTTCCCTCCTTGATTCAGTCTCATCATACTGCAAGATAAAAGTAATTTAGATCCAGAAAATAAAACCTTGGAATGAATTAGAAAAATGTCCTATATGGTAGCTCCCGCTCTGAGATCCATGCTGGAGCTGGAGTTTATAATATAAAATAAAGTGTCTTAGATTTTATTTTTAGTCTAGAACACACATAAAATGACTTAACAAAAGACCCTTAACCTATTCACAGCTCCAACAATTCTGGGGCTAGCTATAAGCAGTTCCAACAGCTCCATGGATTGTCTGGAGCTGGAGCCGTGCCAAATAGGACCCAAGTATTCAGCTCTACCGGGAAAAAAATTATAGCAGGCTAAATAAGGCATGCTGCTTTTTCCCAAAACCAAACAAAAGCACTAGAGCATTTATTAACATCATAGCAGCAATGACAATATTACTTTGCTATTGCTCCACAAAAGGATTTATACTATCCAGTACACTATAGATGCATAATATAAAGACAGAAAACATACAACTCCCTCCTTCTTGGCTGATTCATAACGATTACAAGCATAAAATCCACCAGTTCGCTCTCCATGATCTGACCATGCACCCAGACATAACCAGCAGAACTCGAACTTGCAAGGAGGAGTGCAAGTCATATGCATGCACCCTTGATTTTTCTCTATTGGCCGTTTGCACTTTGGACAGGGCTTAGAATTAGCCAGAATCCTATAAAGGATCATGCATAACAACACAATAAATTAGCTAATCCAACTTGAATTAACAAAAGAATATAACTAGTGAGAATAATCATAAACTAAACATAATATACACTATTTTAACAACAGGTATTAATTATTACTATTCTAACAATAAATGTACATATCACTAGTCTACTACAATGCTGAGTTCAACTGAATAGAGTTGTCTTGTTGCCAAGTCTAGCTTTGAGAAACAGGAAATAAATACTCCTGATTCTTTTCATATATCAACATGTTGTGCCATCAAAGGCAGAAAATTTAAGATGTAAAGGGAAGAGACACATCAAATAAGTATAGCGCAATGAGGAGCCTGAAACAAACCAGTTCATGTTCTCAGATTCCGCACTATTCTTCAGTACCCACTTAGAAACAGTCTCGCAGTTCACTGGTCGATGAGCTTCCTCTGTACACTGTGAACAGAAAATAATTATGGAATTTTACATGTTTGATCACTAGGAAAAAAGCATAAACAATATGAAAACGGAACCATCATACATTCCAGCAAAAGCTAAACTTGCAATTGCACGAGACGTCGTAGTTCTCATCACCAAGAAACTCCACTGCACAATTACAGTCAGGAGCTGGACACCATTTAGTCTGCAGGAAATAAGGATAGGTTTCATTAGAGTTACATATACTAAAAAAAAAATCAGAACTATCTCAATCAGCCTTGCCAACATAAATGAGGGGTGGGGAACATGTGTAAGTTTATTCCAGCATGTTACCTTCTTGCTATCCTCAACATATGCACGCAAAACAAATCTTGCATATTTTTCTTTATCCTCGTCCTTAGCTAATTTATCAATCATCCCCTGAAGAACCATAGCACCACATGATGGATCAGGACATCGCAGGGACAAACATCCAGGACCACCACTTATTGCAGCACTAATATATCCTGCAAAATTGACTTGATACATCAGAAACTTCCCAATTCTTTAGGTACAGGGATGGCAATTTCTCCTGCTGAAAAAAAATTTAGCACTATAATGTTGCATCCAAAGAACATGAGCACTCTTTATGGCATTTACATTAAAATGAGACAAGAAAACAGAGCTAGTGTCTACTGTAGTCCCACTGCAAAAATAAACGAAAAACCAAAAACAACTTCATGCATCTTGTGTTTTGTTGATAACAAACAAAAGATACAAAACTAAACATTCCCTGCCCCGATTTCAATAGCACTCTACTATCTGTAGAATATTAGCACAAGTAGAATACCACAAACTTCCAGTGGGTCTTCACAATCAATGGATCACAAAATAAATTTGCAGGTAGCCAAGGTAATACAATGATGCTGCAATATATAACTTAAACACATGCATGCTTCACTACCTGGACCAATTGTAGAATAAAATTGGAATTTGAAAAAGAAATAGACTGAAGGGCCCCATTACTGAATCCTGGACCATCAAGCATACATGTAAAAATACAGAAGAAAACGAGAAATAGAGAGAGAGGCAGACCTTGCCAACATTCATGGCAATAAAAATGAGCACAAGCAGCAGAACTCATCATATCAGAAGAATATCGTTCAAAACATATTCCACAAGTCATCTGCAACCAAATATATGAGTACAAAATGATGAGCATATGTCAGAACCAAAGATTAAATCAAGTCTGACCTAATGAGAAATGTCAATTCTACTTGCCTTCCTAGAGCGGGGAAAATCACTTTCACTTGAAAGTAAGCCAACAATATTGCGGATTTTTTCCTCGTCAGCAAACCATTCGTCATTCAACTTGCTGATGTCCCTGCATAGTGAATACAGAAGTAACATGATATACACATACTAGTATCATCTCATTTGGAGTAGCTTGTGTATACAGTATGTGGGTAAACATAAAAACTATTATTAGACCTCTACCGTTGTCAGACTCACCATTTGTAGTGATGAAGAAGAACACAGGCCTCTTCCCTTGTAATCGATAACACTGCAGTGACCTTGCCTATATCTTCCACCTGGCGTTCAGATATATCTTTTTCGCTTAAAACAACGAACCTCTGTTCATAGCAAACATAAGCCCTATTTCAGAGACACAAATATACCCCATGAAAGAAGATCATGGGCAGAAGAGCAAAGCTAAAAAAATTGAACGCTGCTGAACAAAAATGCCTGCGTGCAATCATAGAAATAAAAAGAAAATAAGTATCCTTTCCCCAGCTATTGTGGTACTTGAAACCATGAGGGTAGTAAGTCACTGATCTTCTGCATGTTTCTCCCCTTTGACACTGAAAGCTATCAAATTGGCAAGCATCTATCTATAGAGGTTGAAATGGATAAAAAAAAACATTTGCATATGCGTGTTGGATGTGCCAAAGCATAACCCTAATGCTGAGCCACCTACTAATGCGGCAAATCGCTAATCTATGAGCATAGTAACAAATATTTACACTCATAAAACTGAGGTAGAACGCCTAACATACTGTTGGAACGAATAGCCGATCTAACCATTCCCGAGCTTCAGTACCAGAAGAGATCACACCCAAAATCGAAAACACATCACCGACGGAATGACTAAAAAGCCAGTAGTATTCCTCGCCAGCGCGTCAGTTTCATAACCTATTCGGACTCGGACCAATCCGACCTCGAACCCAAGCGCCGCCCCGACCCGTTTCGGAACACCGCCTCACCTGCTCGTGCCGGGACACTACGACATCGGAGCCCTCCGCCTCGATGCCCTCGTAGTCGCCCGCAACCAGCTCCTCCCTGTCGCTGTCCCCGCCGATCCCCCCGTCGTCGTCGTCGTCGTCGTCGACGCCCACGTCGCTGTAGTAGTCGTAGTAGTCCTCGTCGTCCAGCATCTCCTCGTCGCTCGGCGGCATCTCCACACCGGGGTCCATCGCAGCCGCGATCGGCAGATCGGGAGTAGGGCTACGGTTCCGGCGAGGCGGCAGGCGAGTCCGGGATGGAGGGGAAACGTGGGCAGGGGAACTGGTAGGAGAGGAGGATATCGAGAGAGCTTGCGTGCCGGGTGTTTCCTTCTTTTTCTCTTTATCGATAATTAATTTATTATTATAGGGCGTGACATGGAGAGGGAGAAACCATTACTCGTGTCCAGAGTTGAAAACCGCGATAAATCGCTAAAAAATCGCAGTTTTCGACGATCGATTTCTGCTTAAAAACCGTTACTAATACTGTAAAAAAAATAAATCGCTCAATTTTAACAACTAGCCAATTTTTTTTAAAAAAAACTGACACTGTAGCGATTTTTTAAACCTTTGCTCGTGTCATCGAAAAGTGAAGCTGAATAGTACCTCCGTTCACTTTGACAAATGGATTCAAAATTCATTCCCAAATATTTTTCATTCTCACTTTTAAATATCTCACTTTCTAAAATAGTTTCACTCTTTTCAATCCATCTGTCTCACTCATCCCCATTTCATGAGTATCGCAGATTTTTCACTTTCTGGACATAGGCACAAGTGAACAGAGGGAGTGCATCATCAAATGCCAAGCCAGAAAAAGGTGATTCATATGACTCCCAATTTTGCCCGTAATCAATCTCCGAGTGACTACAAATCACAGTGGTTTCTACAGTACAATTCTACTTTCACAGCTTTGCTGGAGCTAATTTCACAGCACCAAATGCGAAATCGAATCTTCAATCAATGTTTTACATAGAAGCAGCTTGCTCGCATCGTTCTGTGCTTGCAGAAGCCCCAGCATCTTCATCACCGAAGCTTGGAGCCTTAGGAATTAGACCAAGGATCTTGAACATCGCCTGGTCCGCGTCGAAGTCGTTGTTGGCAGTCGTCAGAAGCTTCTCGCCGGCAAAGATGGAGTTGGCCCCGGCAAGGAAGCAGAGCGCCTGTTCGGGCATGGAAAACCGTACTCGGCCTGCTGAGAGCCTCACCATTGCCTTCGGCATAACGATCCGAGCAGTGCCGATCATGCGGATCATTTCCCAGATCTCTACAGGCTGATGTTGAACATTGGTTAGAACAGACATACAAAAAAATTAACATGTATTATAGTCTGCAAATCGTAGTTAAAAATATTCTATCAAAGTCCTAGAGATCCATGCATCTGGAGTGAATTACAGAATACCTTCTGATCTTCAAGGGGCGTGCCTTTAACAGCAACCAATGCATTGATGGGAACACTCTCTGGGTGTGTAGGCAAAGTTGCAAGTGTGTGCAGCAGACCTACACGGTCCTCCTCTGCTTCTCCAAGACCAATTATCCCACCTGCAAAAAACGAAATGGTGCGCCAGATTATATACATGACAGATTTTTTAAGCTTGAAGAGATATGCTTGCTTATGCAGGATAGCCCTGAAGCTAGAAACATCTGTGACCAAAAAAAAAAACCACCTGAGCAGACGTTTATTCCGGCTTCACGGACATGCTGAAGTGTCTGCAGTCTATCATCATACGATCTTGTGGTAATAATGTTTGGATAATACTCTCTTGATGTATCTAGATTATGATTATATGCTGTAAGACCAGCCTTTTTGAGTTCTTCAGCTTGCTGTTTCTCTATCATGCCCAGCGTACAACAGACTTCCATTCCCATACCCCTGTGAAGATAATTATCTAATGCTTGTTAAAATGTTAAGATAAAATTATATTAATAAAGCACAAAAAAAAAACTGCTGGCTGTATGTCACTCATGCATTATGCCCTTTAAGACAATGGCATATGCATAGTGGAATGAATATATAAAGTTTTTTTTTTGAGAAAATTTAACTTTGATGAATATAGGCATGAGACCAGGACATCGACCTAGAAGAGAATTTGTGCATGGTTATGCAGTGCTTGCACCTTATACATATTTCACTTTGCAATTTTATCCCATTGACTACCTTATTTCCTTGACATATTCAAGAATCTGGTTGAAATTTGTTTTCCTGCCAATGGTTTCTCTCCATGCAGCTCCCATGCAAAAACGGGTGCTCCCAGCCTCTTTCGCCTGAAGGTAGTTTACAAAGAAGTACGTATAAACTGTCCTCAAAGTCAATTCGCACAAGTAATTGATCAATCACTGGAGTAAGCTTGTCCATCTCCCAGAACATTGTTACCTTTTTTGCTGCTTCTAAGACAGCATCTTTGTTCATTAATTTTTGGGCCTTCAGTCCAGTATTGTATCTTGAGGACTGAGGGCAGTATGAACAATCTTCACTGCAACCACCGGTTTTTATTGAAAGAAGTGTGCACTGCTGCACTTCTCTAAATCTGTGAACACTCCTGTGGACCTGAGCCTGAAAAAAGAAAAGATGTCAAATGGCCAGATAAATATGTACCACTTGGCTACAAATCTCAAAAGGCATTAGCTGGACAGCCATGAATGTTGAACACATCCACCAGTGGATGCTATTATAGTGCCATGATCTTCAGATATCTGAGTAAAATAACTGAATATCCAATGTCCTCATGCCAAAGCCACACACAGATGAAATGTCAATCGTTATCACTAACTGCATCCACGAGAACAATAAGCTGTCACTACATCATCAAACTCCATTTTCTCCCATCTCACTAAGGAACTACTATCAAAATCGACCTTTGTTTTTTCCCCATTAGAACAGAAGGAGAACAATTGTGCCAGGCATAGAATTAAAAGGTATTCATAATGTTACAAGAAGAATTTAAAATTTGGGATAAGTATCTATACAGTCCTTTTGTGCGTTGTGCCCGTTGTCCTCGCCTGCCAGCACATCTACGAAAAAGAAAAGCTTTCACCTCTAATCCACTCTCCACAATCCAAAACACCTAAAAAAGTTGCTACCTTGCCAGCAAATCTACGGCCGGCACCACTCGTTCAGAAGCTTAAAGGGAAAATCTTTCACTAAACTTCACTACTAGCACCAGACACGAACGCAACCAACGGATTGGCGAGTGGCGACTGCGCGGAATCCAGTCCACGCGGGGGAAGGATGCGTGCGAGCGTGCGTACCCCATGGAAGAGGAGATCGAGGAGCGGGGAGTCGTAGACGGCCTGGATCTCAGGCCGGCCCCAGTCGTTCCGGGGCCCGTCCCGTATCGCGCGCTCCGCCTCCGCCGCGGCCGCCGACGAGAACGCGGCCGATGAGAGCGGCGGGCGCAGGCGGGAGCGGAGGCCGCGCGCGAGCAGCATCGCCGGCGGGCAAAGGCTAAGCCGAAACGGGAATACGGGATAGGTAGAGCGTGGCGATGCTGCCGAGGGAGCGAGTGAGCGAGTTCGTTGCAGCTGACTGCGAGTTGCGACCAGGACTGCCTGACTCCAGTTTCAGTTTGATTTTTACTCCGATACAGTAATATTTTCGTAGGAGTATTTATTTTGACTCACTGTCACAAAGAAAAATGAGCACTGGATCTTTAGCCGGCAGTTACATGCTCTTTTTTTTTTCTTGTATTTTAAAGTTATACTCCCTTTATTCTATGTATCCGTTTACTTTTACAATCAATTTTAAACATTCATCTTATTCAAAAAAAATTCTCGAATATGTAAATTTTTTGAGTTGATTCAAATAACTCTAATAATAAATCAAATTATATCAAAATATATAAAATTTATCAAAAAAAATTTGAATAAATAAAAGATCAAAATTAAATTTAAAAGTCAACGGCGACATTAATTTAAAAAATAGAGAGTATAAAAGTCATGCTCTTAAAAAAAAAGAACAAATGCTGAGTGCATGATACGTCGAGATTCCAAAGATGGCATTTTTTTTTAAGCTCTCTTCTCCTTGGCATTTTTTTCTCAATGAAGACGAGAGAGAACGTAGAGATTCCAAAGATGGCAAGTACTAGCAATCATAATACCATGGGGGAAAAAACTCTTGTTGGATGTGGCATTTTTTTGGTCAAATGTCGGTAGTGATTTATTATTGGCTAAGAAAATGTCGGTAAAGTTACGGCCCAATCTTGCTACAGTTCAGCTCTGCCATTTCGCCCATTCTGGGTTGCATGTCGGTAAAGAAAAAAAAAACTCTCGTTTTCTGTCTCCTCTTCACGTTAGCTGGCTGGAATGCATGATGCCGACTGAGCAACGAGAAGAGAGCTTTAAAAAAAAAACGAGATGAGATGAGAGCCAATCAAAATCATTAAAAAAAAAAAACAAGAGGATGCCTTGCACTGTAAGCACACGAGCAGAAGATGATCCGAATGAACTGATATTTGCGCCATCATCCACAGCGTGGATCCAGTCAGGCATGAACGAAGCTTTTGGCATTTTCTTTGGATTTCTTGGTTATATGTGACCTTCGAGGGTTGCAGTTGCACTGAAGATTGATCCGTCAGACCTCGTACGTCGTCCGCCGGCGATCCATGGATGCGGAGGAGCTCTGGAAGAAGCTGCGGGCGCTGGAACTGGGCCAGGCGGAGCTCAAGCGCGAGGTGTCCAAGCTCATGAGGATGAGAACAGCTCGCGCCGGCGGCGGCTCTCTGTGCCACCAGCAGCTCGCCTCCCGGAGGCAGCGCGCCGGGCTGTCCCTCAGACACCACAAGATGGTCCTGCAGTCGATGGGGCAGGCCGTGGACGTCCTTGACCTCCAGGGGAACGTCCTCTACTGGTAAGAACTACTGATGGACCATGGTAAAATATTGTGAGATTTATCTAAAGAAGAAGCTTGTGAAAATAGCCCAGGAACCGGAACGCGGAGCTGCTGTACGCGGTTCTCCGGCCGTCCTCGCCGACGGCACGCCTCTGTACGACGACGGCGGCAGCCTCGTCGGCCTCATATGCCTCTCGGATGATCTGCGGGCGCTCCAGGACATCCTTGGGCTGTCGCCTTTTGCAGGGCGTTGGAGCTCTTCTTCGCCCAGGAGTTGGAGACCGGGTTTCTGGATGTTTCTGTGATTGATTGATGTTTCTGAATGTTTTTGAGATTATTTGATGTGGCGCCAACAGGGCTGCGTTGATCCAATAATATTTCGAGCGACACAGAAGGCAGTTTGTTCATGAGCCACAAGTTCTTTTTAAGCCTTCCATGTTGCGTTACAGCACGCGATACTATTGTCCAACAGCTTTTTAACCTTAGGAGGTCCAGTTTAAGAAACTGATTACCTCACTTTCCACCTAAGAATGTAGTAGGCGCCAGGCATTGCCTGAAGAACACCAACAATGACAGTAAACAGAAAGCAAAGAGAACTAGGATGAGGCCATGAACAAATACATGTATCAATTACAGAAATTCTCAAGCATACGAAGGAATACTCGAATTAACAATGCCGACAAGTACTTAATTACTACTATGGCATACTGATTACTGAGAATAAATTGTACTGGTATTTCTGTACATGGCCGATGAACTGTGCATGCTGTCAGGCGTTGGAAGGTGCATCAGGAGGAGCTGCCTGCTGATAGGGCGCGTTTACGAGAAGAGGGGATAATGCCTTGACCACAATGCTCATGCTTGGCCTGAACTCCGACTCGTACTGAACGCAGAGAGCTGCCACTGCGGCAAGCTGCACAAGCAGCATATAGCAGAGTTGCTTAGCTACTCACACAGGGACTTGAAAATTCAGTAGACACTTTGATTAATGTAGATATATAGCTGGAAGGAGAGAGAGAGAGAGAGACGTTACCTTGGCAACTCCTTTTGGAGGGTAGTCCCCGTTCAATCTTGGATCAACGCATTGTTTGACGTTGTCCTCACCCAGCCTTGGTGTTGCCTGAGTAGAACGTAATACGCTGATCAGAAATTTCATACAACCGTATTTGATCCAATTTTCTGCATTTAAATTACCACTGTCCCTTCAGCAATTTAGAACTACAAGAAACTTGTTATGCTAATCTACACGAACTATGCCCCATATGAAATCTACTCAACAAGTAGTCAGCACAGACAGGGAAAAAAGGGGAAGCGTATTGATAAACAGTGTGAACCAGTTGATGCTTACCCACGTAACTAGACTCTGCTGGCCCCTTGGCATTGTATGATCCACAGGTTTCCTCCCGGTAAGCAGCTCTAACAGAACAACTCCAAAACTGTACACGTCGCTTTTTTGAGTCAGCTGACCAGTCATAGCGTACCTGCATTGAATAGAACGCCTCTTATTTTTTTTACGATGATCCTTACATACATCAAAAACTAATATGAACAAAGTGCAGATCTCAAGAGTTAAATAGTTACTCGGGAGCATGATATCCGAAGGTTCCGAGGACACGAGTGGAATGCAGACGAGCAGCCATGTCGGGCGACTGGTTTGACAGGTTGAAGTCTGCAATCTTCGCCTTGTAGTCTACGAACAGAAGAACGTTACTGGACCGGACATCTCGGTGGACTATCGGAGGCTGAACCTTCTCGTGAAGGAACTCGAGACCTTTCGCGGCATCAACCGCGATTTTGACTCTCTGCGTCCAGTCGAGCGGAGGACCGGGTTGTGACCCTGCAACACCTTTTCTTCCTGTTGAAATCAGATTGGAAAAAAAGAGTGAATATTTTCTACTACCGCAAAGTACATCGCGAGGAAATTATTAGAAGCCCCTGTTAGCTCCTAGTATTGGATGCAATACCGTGCAGAATATCGTGCAGAGAGCCCATCGTAGCGAATTCGTAAGCCAGTATACGTTGATCTCCTTCGACACAGTAACCGAGCAAGTCCACAAAATTTTCGTGTTTTAATCTGGAGACAACAGAGACCTGTATCAAAATTACGGGCAAATAACTAATTTGGGTCAGTAAGTGCTGCAAATCAGAGTGGAAGCGTAGCGCGCAGCCAAGTACTGCAGATTTAATCGAGCAACAGTACCTGCGTAAGAAATTCGTTGTCAGGCTCAGGATCCGCTGAAGCATCAAACTTCTTCACAGCCGCGTGTTTTCCGTTCTCCAGAACGGCGTAGTACACTCTTCCATAGGATCCCTCGCCGACCAGAGTCTTCGACCCGAAATCATCCGTCTTTTCTTTCAGTTCGTCAAGCGGCAATGCCGGCACATCGATGGAGGGCGGCGGCTGTGGTTTCGCAGGGTCGCCGTTTGAAGTAAAACCATTTCCTGTCAGGAAAGATAAGCTTACGATGGTATCAGGGAGACAGTATGAGTTGTGTGTTTTCTAATCGCTTCCTGAATAAATATCAGGGAGAATTGGACTCAAGAGAAGGAGTACTATTAGAAGGTCACAGAGAAACATGGAAGAGATTATGTTTACGAAAGGTAAGAAGAGGGACAGTAAACAACACAAGAGACACACCACCACTTGTTCTGTCCGGGGCCGGGCTCTTGATAACTTCGTCCCCGTCTTCCTGGTACGGCGCGTCGATATGAGTGCAGCAAAGCCACCGGCGCATGGCGACGAGCAACGGAGCTGCGCCGCTCGACCGGACTCAGGAGACGAGGAGGGAGGGAGGGAGGACGGCGGCGACGACTTTTTGAGTTTGCAAGGAAACCCCGGCCGGCCGGCGGCTCTTTAATTAACCTTCTTGGGGAGTTGGGGTCTTGGGTACACTTTCGCTTTGTTTCCGTCCGCGTCTGCCGTCCGAAGCCCTGCCTGGCCGTGGTGGCCGGCCTCGCTGACCAAGCAGGTTGGCTGCTTTTCCCGGAGCTTTCCTTTCCAGCTCGCCGCGGCGATCTTTCCAACAGCCGCGGGTTCGGTGGAGCTGTCTCCGGGTCCGGTCGCGCGGCGGTTGGACGCAAATGATATCGCCGCCCCGCCGGCTGGCGGCTGCACACATATAATAATAATATCGTCGCACACCATCTGGCCGGCTTTGGGTCCAAATCATGTCTCTGATTGTTGTCTTTGTTTCTTTTTGAGCGGGTTGTAATAATGTTTGTTTATAGAGGAATTTACTGGAAAACAACTTGACCTGCACCTGCTCCGGAAAGGAAACAGATGCGGCCGTTGGCCCACGACAACCCAGCGGGCTGCACAACCAGGCCATCAGCGGAAAGCTCGTCGGCCCTGCACCTGCTCCGGAAAGGAAACATAATTTAGAGGCGCAGCGAATGATGGGGGGACGGACAAGTCGTCGTGGATCTTGCGGCGGCGGTAGTGCGACGGGGACGACATATAAATATATTGGCCTTTGACCCTAAATCCCAATGCCTTTTTTTTTTAACCTCACTTTGCTGGGTCAAGGTCTCATCGTACAAAAGAAGAGATGAGAATCCAATCCATGTCGCTCGTCTCCCCCGAGTCGCAGCTCAGCTCGCAATCACACGAGCACAGCCAGCCGTTCCTTTTTTTTTTTTTTTTTCCTTTCTCTCCCTTTCGTCGGCAAAAGCGATGGCATCTTCTCCAAACTCGTCGCCCCGAGCAGCGGGACGAGGAGACGGAGTGTTAAACCTTATTATTCGGAGCTTACGAATTCTACCAGCACTCCGTATAACAATTATACAGAAATTATATGGTAAATAACTCAATTTCACAATAAAAACGTGGAGGAAACAAAAAATCACAATAAAGATTTTCAGAAGAGCGGCGTCGGCGTCCCGGATCCCGAGAGCCGTCAAACTCCGTCACCAACCGACAAGGGCAAACCCTCTCTCGAGTCTTTGCCATCCCCTGCGCACAGACCTGCGCCGCGCGGCAGGAGGGGAGGTCTCAGGTCCGTCCGTCCGTTCGTTCGTAATTCTCGCAGCCGCGGGGAAGCGGCGGCGCCCGCGCGATAAAAAAAAGGGAAGGAAGGGAGGGGAGTGCCAGGCTGCGCGCGGCGAAATCCGTAGGAGAGGCGCGCCTGCGTCTGCTGCTGGCCTCATCGGCGTGATCAATGGCGCCGCCTCCTGGCAGCGATCGCGCTGGCGGCTTTGGAGGCGCGCGGCGGTGGCTGCGGCGGGAGGTGCTGCTGGGCCTCGCGCTGGGCCAGTTCGTCTCGCTGCTCATCACCTCCACCGCCTTCTCCTCCTCCGAGCTCGCACGAAGAGGTGCGTGTATCCACCGCTGCGCGCTGCCGTACCAAGCGCTGCCTTTTCTGGCTCACGAGTTCCTCTCCTCGTCACTCAAGTGTTTTGTGGACTCGTTCTGCTTGCATGGTGCGGAGAGAGAGTTTGGAATTCCAAACTCGTGTTTTTTTTATTTATAAAAAATTAAGCAGCTTTTGCTCGACGCAAAGGCAGGAGGAAGTTTCTTTAACTCTTTTCGATTAAACATTGGGCTTGTTGCCTTTCCAGTACTCTTTTGCTGCATCTCTGACGCACTGTAATTTTATTTATTTATTTATCCAATCCAAATATCCAATCAGAATCACAAGATGAAAAGTTTGAATTTTTTTAATACCTTTTGATTTCCTTTTTCACTGCGGATGCTGTCTGTCTGACAATTCAATACTCTGTTCAACTTCCAAATCCAGACGATTTTGAGCTGACACACACTGCGCTCAACACTTTCAGGTATCAACGCGCCAACCTCGCAGTCCCTCTTGAACTACGTCCTCCTCGCGCTTGTCTACGGAGCCGTGCTCATCTACCGGCGGCAGCCACTCACGGTAATGCTTGCTTCAGAATGAATGAACCGTCATTCAGACACGGCACTGTTTGGTGACGTGAAGAGCCTGCTGATTCCTGCTCTCGGCTTTTTTTCTTTAGCTTCGGTCACATGGCCAGTTTTTAGCTTATTCGTTTTGACTAGTTCGTGCTTTTGATTTGGACTGTCCTCCTCCTGCGCCGTTGATGCGAGTAGGCTGCAAGTCTGGCATATCTTATCTTGTAGGAGTAACAGAGACTAGACAGGGATCATGATCACTGCCAATTATCTACATGCTGTACAGGACTGATGCTTATTCTGATTCTGTTCTCACTTTTGAGTTTGCGTAGACCGTTTTATCGGCACAATTCCTTCTTCACCATGTTTAGAAGTGGCATCAGAATTTTGAGATCACTATCCTTTTTTTGTCCCCAGATTAAATGGTACTACTACTTGATACTTGGAGTTATTGATGTGGAAGCTAATTATATCGGTATGTAATGTTCCTTAAAAAAATATTATCATGGTTTACCACGAGAATGCTGTCTTTGTTCTTTACACTCGAATACTTTATAATTTTGATTGGCATGCTGCAGTTGTGAAGTCCTATCAGTACACGTCGTTGACGAGCGTGATGCTGTTGGATTGCTGGTCAATCCCGTGTGTCATTGTTCTTACCTGGATTTTTCTGAAGACCAAGTATGGGTTGAGGAAGTTCATTGGCGTGGGAGTTTGTGTGACTGGCCTCATATTAGTTGTGTTTTCGGACGTGCATGCATCTGATCGAGCCAGTAAGAATATACTAGGACTACTTCTCATCAAGATATTTTACCTTTCCGTTCAAGAAAAAAATAATATCTGATCAGCACATAATAAATTTATTCAAATTGCATGCTAAAATAACTGGAGTATTTCACTTGCATGCTTTCTGAACATACTGTAGAAGGACCAAACCCTTTGAAGGGTGATGTGCTGGTCATTCTTGGTTCCATGCTTTACGCGTGCAGCAATGTTACCGAGGTACCAGCAACTTTTACGCACCAGTAGATATTTGCTTCAATTTTCTTGTAAAACTAACTAACCACGAAATAAGACATTTATAAATTCTTATCGCTAAAATTTCAGGAATACGTGATTAAGAAAAGCAACAGAGTGGAGTTGATGGCAATGTTGGGGCTTTTCGGAGCGGTTATCAGTGGCGTACAGATGTATCCTTGTGAAGCGATCCATTTAGTTTCTTAGATCATTTCTACATTGCTTCCCCTCAACAGGAATCTCCACATTATTTGTCCTTAACATCTGTACAGAAGTGTACTCGAGCGAAGTGAACTTCACTCTATCAAATGGAATGCTGGCGCTGTAAGTCTTCTCCCAATCTTTACATTCAGTCAGACTCGTTGAACTTTTATAGCCTCCGTGTTTGAACTTTGAAGGCCGACCATTCTGATTTGGGAGCTTAAACTCTTATCAATGATGAACAAAATTTCAAGATTGACATTATCATGCTATTCTCCAGAGATTGTTACGACTCTCCTAATCATCTAATGGCTATTGTCTGTCGTTTCAGGTGCTCCCCTTCCTTGGATTCGCGGTGGCAATGTTCCTGTTCTACTCGACTGTACCGACAGTACTCAAGGTGTTGAAGGATCCCCGATCTTGAGCTGATGATCATCCTTCCTTTCTAGTCCTTTTCAGAATTCACTGACAGACATGCGTCCATGCGGCCTTGCTTGCTTGCAGATATGTGGCGCAACCATGCTGAACCTCTCGCTCCTGACGTCGGACATGTGGGCTGTTCTGATCCGCATCTTCGCTTACCATGAGAAGGTGTGTTCGCAGCGTTCTTCTGCTGCGCCTTCTAAGTTGCCTCAATTCCTCTGCCCAGATCAATCCTCATACTGAGAAAAAAGAATGTACTGATCGAGTATTTTTTCACGTGGCTAGGTCGACTGGATCTACTTCGTTGCTTTCGCCTGCACGACTGCTGGTCTCGTCATTTACTCGTACAGGTATATTCCCCATTTCTTCAGTTATTTTCAGCTAGTGCTGCATCCGAGTCACGTCTGCGTGATTAGGAAGAAGTTTCGATGACCCCTCAACTAAGGTTGATGCACTTTACCCTCAATTTTTAAAATCGAACACTTAACCTTCAAAATTATTAAAAACCGTCTAAATTATTTCTAGTGGTTTAAAAAGTGGTTTTACTCTTTATAGTCTCATATATTAGTTAATATTAGTTAGAGTAAATCTATTTCACCCTCTCAACTATAATTGGTTCTCTAATTCACCTTTAAATTTTAAAAATCAGACTTTTAACCTTCAAAGTACCACAACCATAGGACCCACTCCTCTCCTACTTGATCTTTATGTGGCCGCTCTTTCACATGTTTGAAATATTTTAAACAGTTATCTAGATAGTTTTTAATACTTTAGAGGTTAAAACTTTGATTTTTAAAGTTTAGAGGTGAATTAGACCGCCATTGATAGTTGAGAGGTGACAAGTAAAACCATGAACAGTAAAATCATCTTTGAAACCGTTCAAAAATAATTTAGACGGTTATCAATAGTTTGAAAAGTTAATTATCCATTTTTAAGAGTTAAAGGGTAAAGTGTATCCACCATCGTAGTTAAAGAGGCAATCTAGACTTTTCCCGCATGATTATGTTCCTTGTCATTGGTCTCACTACTGAGATTCCTAGCAGGAGCTCCAAGGAAGCAGAGGAGACGGCGCAGGTCGCTGGGGCTGGTGACAATCAGGTCAAGGTGGGTGACATGGAAGCTGGAATGCAGGATAGGGTGTGAGCTCCGGTGCTAGCATTGCAGTGGTGGCTGGCTCCGGTAATCTCTGAGAGCCTATAGACTCGAAGGTGGCAATGTTAACATGTAGCTCCAACATTGTTGCGAAGAAAGAAAATAGAGCAGTATCATCTGGGCCAATACGTCAACAGTTTGAAGGACGAACAGAGATTTTTTTTTTTGGCACCTATTTCACCCCTTTTAAAGTTTTGTACACATCAATAGCGACAGAGATAAAAGAAAACCAGCGCCATTCACCACGCTATCTTCAGACTGGACTTGTTTCGGCTGAGGCCTAAATAGCAGTTCCTTCTTGAATACTCCAAGTTAAAGCCTTTAACATATCTCTCAAATCCTTCAACAAGCAAATATCAACAAAGAGCTTTTTGTAGAGCTCCCAGCTTCTGATTCTCATTCAAAAAGCTCTATCAAACACTGTTTTTTTTTAAAAAAAGTGATTTTTATCTGATTTTGTGAAATAATTCTTTTAAATGATCTAAAGACTAAGAGCTGAAAAATAAAATAAAATAGCTTCTCTTAATTCTGTTTTTTTTTAAGTGATTTTCTGTTCTGATTGAGTTTATTTTAAAGAATAAAAAAAATCACTTTCAACCATAAAATTACTTCTTGAGAATCAAAAGTGAATAAAAAAAAATTAAAAGCTGATAGCTTTGTCAAAAGAGCTCAAAGTCTTATTCCAAAAGGCTGCACAAACAGAAGTGTGGTCTGACCTACATAACCTACCCTCTTTCAATCTACTTGGCTGAAAAATATGCTGTTACAATTTGATGAAATAACAAATATGGAAGTATAATTCCATTTTATTTTTCTTCTTTGTTTCAAGATTGGAGATTTAAGATACATCTGGAAACCTGAAATTTAAACTGAGAAATCGAGCACTTACGACACTTTCACCTCTAATCCGGCTATCCATAGATTTCACCCGAACATCATGGACACAATCAATTTATACGGAAAAGATTTTTAACTAGTGAGCATTAGAAAATAATACCATGATATTTGTCTAAAAACATGCATTTCAGCTGCAATATAAATACCACAACAACGGTAAACTCAAGATAAGCGATCTTGATTTATTTTGTGAAAACAATATAAATGATGTGGGGATACACAAGTTACCATATATCATAACAGGGCAGTTCTAATACTAGACCCTTCATTGTTGCATGAGCTGCAGGGTGGCAAGAGCGCAATACCAAGACATAGCACTTCTTACAGAACAGATAAAGTGCAGCATTGACAATAAAAACAAAACCAACCGGTGTAAAACATCATATGGAAATCAAAGAGTCCATGCGTCTATCTATGAGAGACATGACAATTAAAGGAAGGCATCCTTCTCGAGTAACTTGAGAACCTCGTCCTGGTTGTTGAGCTTGGCAACATCGATGGGTGTCTTCCCATCCATGTTCTGGAGCGTGCTGTAGTTCATTGCAGATAGTCAAAAAGACATTTTGAAAGCATCACATTTGGGAAATGAAAGTTCTGATTTAACTTACACAGCGGCACCATGCTTTAGAAGAAGATCGACACATTCCTTGCGACCATAGCCAGCGGCATAATGCAGAGGGGTGTTCTTATTCTTGTCCAAAGCATCCACTGAAGCACCCGCTTCAAGAAGGATTTGGGCACACTTCAACTGAAATAAGTCCAATTAATTACTTATCACTGATCAAACAAAAAACAAAGATGTCGTTCTCATCTCCTGATAGAATGCATTGCACCATCTCCTATTCTAAGCTCTACAATAAAATGGTAACATAACAAACAAAAGTAACCTCTTGCCATCAAGAATTTTATGTTCCAGTATGAATACAACCTCGAAAGAGAAATGAAATAATATATTCAACCTGAAAACGGTTCAGGTCGAACCGCCGAACCGCTAGAACCGCACCTCATATTTTCAATAGGTCCGATTCGGTTCGAGCAGGACCCTTTGAACCTAGGGTTAACTCGATCCTCAGGGGACGATTCGTCGCTTGCCGGCGTCGGCGATTCGACTGCGCATAGGAGCCGATTCGTCGCTTGCCGGCGTCGGCCTCAACCGCCTCGTCCAGATTTTGTTTTGTGTGCTCCTCGCCCTCCCTTTTCTACCGTATGTGTGCTCCCCTGCTGCTGCAGCTGTGTGCCTATCACGTGGGTGTGCGTCATCTCCGGCCACTTCTTGGCTGTACGTGACCTCCCAACGCTGGTCACTTGCTGCCGCAGCTAGCATGGCCAACGCGTAGCCCCGCCTGGCGTATTCAGTACTTTAGCTTGGTGCTTTTTTTATATGTTTGCTCCTTGTTTTCTTCGTTGGTTCTGCCTTTACTACATTTGAAGGCAAATTTATGCTGGGATTGGTGCCGGAATAGATCATTTCGCTGGAGAACTAGCTAGAACAATTGGGAATCATTCTCATTTTGTTGAAAGCAAGATTAACAAGGTATTCGAATCGAATTTATAACTTTTGAGCATTTTGTTTGCCTGCTTGTTAGCTTGAAATGTGATGGTATTCACATCTGCTCTGTTGGCTAATTTACTCTGTTCCATCTCGATCTAGAAGCAATGTTGCCAGCGCCAGTCACGCCATCACCATCAGATGGCGATTTGATTGCTAAAGCTGGACTTGGCCCATCCCTTCTCATCAGGTCACCTCGACCCCAGGGTGAGCCCCATAATGTGGTGGAAGAGTACGATGAAGGATCACTGAATCTTATAACAGAAAAATGCGTTGACACTTCCATAGCAAGGTTCTCCTCAGTGATAGGGTCCCCAGCAGCTGGCATTCAGATTCCAGACACCTATGGCAACCATCAGCACAAACACCTCTCGTGGTGAGATTTTAATCTACATAATGCAATCTGATTACAATACAATTTGTGTCTTTTGATAATATTTTTTTAAAAAAGAACTAATATTCATGCACATTACTCCTTGTACCAGGATTGAACGAAGACTCAGAGATGTATAATGTTGACAGTGAGGATGATGGCAACCAACAACAAGTGATTGATTTGGATGATCAAATTATTGACGAGGAAACAACAAAATTAACAAAAAGGCTCAGATCTGAATCCTGGAAGGAATTTGTGCCAATAGTGGTTGGTGGAGTTTTTGTGAAAGGAAGATGCAAGCATTGTGATGCGCTTATTGGAGCCAAGCGTGGTGCAGGAACAAGTGCTCTAGGCACTCATTTGAAAAGATGCAGCAAACGTAGCAGAGCTCTGCGCATTGTGCAAGATCTCAGTTCCACTTTGCAGTCTCTTGGGGGTTCATGTTTGAAGAATTAGAGATATGATCCGGAAGTTTCTCGACGTGAGTTTTTGAGAATGATCTCGTTGCATGAGATGTCGTTTGCAGTTGCAGAATATGATGGACTTAGGAGGCTTTTGGAATCTCTAAACCCAATGTTCAATCTGGATTGTCGAGCCACTGCTAGGAACGAATGCATGAGGGATTTTCATCAGAAGAAATTAGAGCTAAAGAGGTACTTCCATGGCCTAAACTATAGGTTTTCTTTGACCACTGACATGTGGACTAACAACCAAACTTTAGGCTACATTTGTGTCACCTGCCATTTCATTGACATAGATTAGAATTTGCAGAAAGAGTAATTAGATTTATAGATGTTGAGACACCACATACTGGGGCAGAATTATTCAGCAATATTCTCAATTGTGTTCAAGAATGGGGCATTGAAGAGAAGATATTTGGGATCACACTTGATAATTCTTCAGCCAACGATACAATGGTTGGTTTCCTAAAGTGCAATCTTGTGGATAAGAAGGTTATACCAGTTGATGGGGAGCTGTTTCACCATCGTTGTGCAGCACATGTCATTAATCTGATAGTGAAAGATGGGCTCAAGCTTGTTGATCCAATTGTTTCCAATATTCGTGAAAGTGTCAAGTACATTCGCTCATCACAGCCTCGCAAACAGAAGTTCAAGCAGATTATTGCACAAGAAGGTCTTGCAAACAAAAAACAGCCTGGTCTTGATGTGCCCACTCGATGGAACTCAACTTGCTTGATGCTTAAAACAGCTTTGGAGTTTAGGAAAGCTTTTGACTCATTAGATGAGCAAGATCCTAATTATAAATATGGACCCTCATCTGATGAGTGGAAACGGTTTGCGCTGCTTTGTGAACAATTGGAGGCATTCAGTGAAGCAACTAATGTGATTTCTGCATGTAAGTACCCTACCTCTAACCTCTACTTCCATGTGCTCTGGAGGATCAAGCTAGTTTTTGAGAAAGAGACATTGGAGGTCAGTCCTGAAATTGAAGAGGTGTTAAATGGGATGAAGAAAAAATTTAGGAAGTATTGGAATAAGTCATATGTAACACTATGTATTCCTGTGCTTTTGGACCCACGGTACAAGCTGAAGTTCATTGGATTCATTTTCAACGAGTCATTTCCTGAAAAATCTGAAAGAAAACTTGCTAAAGTGGAAGGGCTCTTTCGAAGATTATTTACATCATACTCTTCTAACCTTGAAAATGAAAATGTAGCCTCTACTCAACTTGGCAGAGTAAATCAGAAGGTGCATATGATTGAGAATGACCCTTGGGCAGCGTGGGATCATCAACTTACCATTGATCTTGAGGCTCAAGTTTCCACGGAGATTGACACATATTTGAATGAGATCCCAATTCCAAGATCTAGTGAATTTGATATATTGAAGTGGTGGATGGGTAATAGTTCTAAGTATCCGATCCTCGCTCGAATGGCCCGGGATGTGCTAGCCATTCCAGCCTCTTCTGTAGCATCAGAGTCTGCTTTTAGCATTGGAGGAAGAATCATTACTTCTTTTCCTAGCAGCTTAGCACCTGAGACGGTGGAAGCTCTTGTATGCTTGCAAGATTGGTACCGCGCGGCAGGTAATTTTGAGTTGTTTATAATACATCTTTTGACTGTTGCAAGATTGGTGCCCACTCGATGGTATCCATCTCTGTTGACTGTTGTTTTGATCAATTTGTCAAATATTTTTACTCTCTCTAAAAATGTATTTGTCAAATTCATTGACCAGTGTAGTACAGTGCTACTATTTGATTATTGTGGTGACTCTTTTGCTTATAATTCATATTCCACACATGCTAGAGGGAAGACTGGCCTTACCCTCGCTGTAGTATTTGTATCCTAGCTCATGGAATGCTTCTAGCAATCTAACAGCATAATATATATGAGCAATTGTCATTCCAGGCCAGCCAATAGGACTGGGCAGCAACTTGCATCACACATATCTAGACTAGTTGGAAAATTTCTGCTAAATAGGACATCTATTATTGGAACAATGGATTCTGCATGTCTATAGTGAAATAGATCCAAATTTGATTTTCTTTTGTAATTCAACTTGAGCCCTATTTTTAGTTTGTGACCTGGTCATAGTAAAATAGCAAATTTTGATTAAAAGACATAATGTTTTCTTATGCTGAACAAGTGAACTAAAATACTTATGATGAGCTCGCGAAACCAACTATTAAAGATTATTGCCAGATACATTGGTGACAATGCTTCAATTTTAGAGGTTAAGCAACAAGCTGTTTGAACATGCTATTCTATTCTTTTGTGTCACATTCAAGATGTGAATTTCGTAATACATGTACCATATGGTTTGTCTAATAATAATAATAATAATTTTTTCAACAAGCCTATTAGATTTTTACCTGCTGCCCTGATATATCTATGCCACAAACCTTATGTCAGCTGCTCAGTTCATAATTTTTTTGCATTACTACATAGTGAATGCATATGATGGATCAGGTTTATTCTTCTGTTAATGCCAGTTATGTTAATTTTTACAGAGGAATATTTTCAAACTTCATTAATCATTTCCTTCAAGCTCCCATCATTTTTTATGCAGTAGTTACCATAAATTTAGAAAATGCATCCTTTGGCTTGATGAAATATAAATTGAGCCACTTCTTTCTTCATATTTAATTTAAGACAGGTCATCTGAAACAAAAATACAAGTGTGGCAACGCCGTGCATATTTTCTAGTGTACTTAAAATCAAGCTATTTATATATCAGGTTCGAGTGAGTTTAGTATGGCGTCAATCCATGATGATACAAGGTATGCGCTTCGAGCGTTTTGTTCAGATGATGAAGTTATCCATGAAAATGATTGAACACCAATTCAGTAATTCTTATATTTCTTCATGTAGGCTTTGATTTTGAAAATGTCTCAAGATGTTCAGTGGGGGGGGGGGGGGGTTCACTGATGTTTCTGGGAAGGTTCCCTGATGTTTCTGTAGTGTTCAGCAGAGGAAGGTTCACTGATGTTTCTGTAGTGTTCAGCAGGGGAAAGTTCACTGATATCTGTAGTGTTCATTCTTTGATATATCATTGTTGGCTATTCTAGCATCCAAGAAACAGAGGCTTCAGTGGTTATCAAGCTATATAGATTCCTAATCTGATAATGAAGTGGGCAGCACAAGACAGAGGCTTCAGTAGTTTCTTTTGTTTCCAAGATACTCTGATCATAGATTTGATAAAAATGGAATGTAGTTTATTTTATTTCCAAGGCACTCTAATCACAGATTTGACAGAAATTGAATATTGTTTCTTTTGTTTCCAAGATGCAGGTGTGAAAAATTGAATGTTGTTTCTTGCTAGGAATTTCTATTTCAATAGTTAAACTTTGCTTGTTAGAGCGGATCTTTACTGAGCATGCGTCAGAATTGTCTACCAGCGCACAGGTTTACTCGTGGCACTGTACTAGAAAAAGGGGTCATCGATTAGTAGACCTATGGGTCAACTGTAACTACCAGAAACTAGGGGCGGTTTGACCCTGAACCTCTTTTTCCAGCTGACAGTTCGCAGGGGCAGAAACAGGGTCGCTCCGAACCACTCCATTTTCAGGTTGATAATATAAGTAACCAAAATAGCCGAGTTCTGAAAACTAGTAGCCTGGTATCAGAGCAGATACAGCTAGGTGAGTAGTTGGCCATCACCAGCCCAAGGCAAGTCAATGATGACTGGCAATAAATACATGTAAGAATACTATAGCAGTCTACTTCATCCATTTCGCAGTGGGAAGCATCCACTGACTATTCACCAAACTGGGCCCAAAATTATGTGCTTTCTGATTAACACTAGAAATAATCTACTTAAATTTAGAAGCAAAACAATCTGAATTAACATAACTAGAAAATGATGTCTTCTCAGCCCCCAAACTGGCTGGTTACAAACAAATGAGTAATTAGTGAACTAGCACAGTATTCATGGTACCGGTTACAATTAAGTTTGTGCAGTGAGCGCATCACAACAGATTAAATAGTATAACCCTCTTGTGGCACTGTGCTCTCTTCTGATTCAAATGAATGGCAAAATTTTTGCCCTTTGTTTAGATAAGAAAAAGGATAGAATTTTCTGACAGATACAATGAGACCAGCTTTTGGGACTTGCAACTCTCACAAGTTTTCCCATTCTTTACCTACTCATGTGCCGTATAATTACTGTGGCAAAGTATTCAGGCTAATCCACCAGTTCCATAAACTCAAATTGCTGTTACATTTCAACAAATTGAAGAAATCTGCGTACCTCGCCATATCCACATGCAAAGTGCAAGGCCTTTCTCCCCTCTGAGTCTTCTTCATCCTTGTCAGCTCCATCATCAAGAGCCTTTTTCAAACCCTGATGATTTGAACATGTTAAACTTCTAAATCACAATCTAATAAGTTGTATTTGAAGTGAAGATTTAGAAGCACATTTAGTAGTAGACTGAAAACAGTAACAACAATGATTGTAATTGGACCACTAGAAATAAGCCACATTAAACAACACATCATATTAATGATCATGTGAAAACACTATTGCAGGCTTTAATATGAATTCAATGCCATAAAGCCAATTAGTGGCAAACAATAACAGATAAACTTCCAGACAGATGTTAATGTCTGGCGTGCAAATTGCACCTGTTCAATTTTGATTAACATAAAAAATGCATATATACTGCAGGTTAACCAGTAGAGAACCTTCCTCCAAATACCAAAGTAAGGCAGATCATTTATTTTAAAACATCAACATGACTACAATAAGTAGAAAACTTGTTTAAACAGATATGTTCAACAATTGGAGGTATTTGCAGACCCCAATAATATAATTTTATTAAGTTTAGAATAGCTCACGATAAAAATCTAGTTCAATCCATAGCTCCATTACCACATCATCACCAACACTGGCGGTGTGGTGGACTATTGATTCATCTTCCCCGACTTCCTCCTCAGTTTCTTCAGTGCCAGAAGGTTCGGCAGAGGGACCCGGTCCAAATGGGAAGCTAGCTCCCATTGCCTCGCCAATCTTTTGAAGTGTTTCAGGGTCATTCCAGTACCTAAAAGATGAAAAGAAAATGTCTCAAAATAGCTTTAATGACCATACTAGGGGTACAGGAGACCTACTTCATCATTGCAGCAGGACCGCCATTCTCTAACTCATCAAGAATTGATTTCAGGGCTGGATCTTCCTTGATGCGAGACATACGCTCTTCCATTTGCTCCTTATGTGATGGATTAGAAAAGCTTTCCAGCATAGTGGACATAGCCGGATCCTGAGCCAAAATAAGTGGATAGATTTAGCATACTGACAGACAAATAAGGCATCGGAAACCAGGTAAAATTTTGCAGGAAGCACCTGCATAAGAGCATTCCCAAGACGTTCTGCCATTGTCATAAACTGGGGATTTTCCATGACCTTTTGCATTGTTTCCATGTATTGGTGAGGGTCCAAGGGAGGCATGCCCTGTTCTCCTGTAGTCTGAGCACTTTTCTGCAGCTGCTCTGCCATCTGGCTGAATGCAGGATCCTTTGCAATTTGATCTGCCATCTCCTTTATAGATGGATCCTGCACACCACAAGGGTAAAAACTTGAAGCAACTCAAGACAAGCTTATTCCATGAAAGATATTGCTGTTCAGAAAAGCTGGAGTGCAAGTATGCACGCAGCTAGCAAACTGATGCAAACTACATTGAGTAAAGTTCCATGCTAGGAAAAAAAGCACTAGGGAATTCAGCATGTACTGCAAAATCTGTTATAACCGTAAAGGGGCATACATTGAGTAAACTTTGCATGGAGGATAAGTCAAAAGGATTTGAAAATCCTCCTGGAGGTATCCCTTGACGTTCATTGGATGATCCTTCTGGCTTTGGACTTTTCTTTTCATCTGCAGAAGAGATGGATGATCAGAAACATCACGTGGAGCTAATTACGAATAAATGCCTAATGAAATTGTCTAAAAAATCAATCTGAACAATAAAGCTGCAAAATTTCCGACAAACTAGACTAGTCTTTCTTAGTAGGATAAGGAAAAGAAAAAGGCAAGCATGAAATCAAGCACCTCTATCTTTAATACTGTGAAATTTACGAAAAACTAGACTATTCCTAGAACTCAACCGAGCCATCAATGGAAGACCGAAGGGACGAGGCGACGAGCACTAAAACAAGCCAACCGGAGTCCCTTCATATGAAACAGTTCCAGCAATGCACTGGAAGGGGGGGGGGGGGGGGGGGG
>BCLH01002084.1:32089-47107 GCA_001602315.1 Zoysia pacifica
GAATTCGATGCAGAAAACTACTCGTAGGTAACTAATCACGTTTGAGAGGAAAGGAATCCGAATCTTGGTACTCGCAACAAAGCAAATAACGGAAGGAATCCGAACAAATCCAAGCAAGTAGGCGCTCACCAGCAGATCCGGGCGCGTCTCCGCTCGACGCCATCCTGGTACAGCGAAGGAGGAGGGCGTCTACTACCAGGCAGGAGGAGAGAATTCGAGGCGGCGCGCTTCGTGGGAGGTAGGAGTAGGACTCACTCGGCGGCGCGGTGAGGCGGATTTGGGGTCCGCCGGCGGCGCTGCTTGATGGTCGCGTGCGTGCGTGCGGGAGAGGACTGACCTGGAGAAAGGTGACGTGGACGGGCTGGTCTAGTGGGCCTGAATCTGATCGTCAGGAAGTTTTGGTCTGGGCCAAGGAAGAAAGAGTGTCAGCCCATGGGTCATGTTACTGCTAAGGAGGCCCATGATGTATCGGCTCATCTCCCGTCTCGCCGTCGCCGGTCCCGCGGCTGGCTCCGATTGCGTTCTCCCCGTCCAGGCGTCCATGGCGCACCGCCGCATCCGAGCTCAGGGACCATCTGCGGCTGCGTCAAGCCCCTCCCCCCGCCTCGACCCCGGGGAAAACGGTGACAAGGCAGTGGTTTGCTTCGACCCCCCCCCCCCCCCCCCCCTGCTCGCCCCAGCGACAACCAGTCCGCATCCACTGGTGAGTGGTGATAGAAGAAAGCCTCATATTGTTCCACTAAGCAAGTGGTTCTGGGTCTTTCGAAAAAATATTGTTCCACTAATGGAGGTCCGTTTTCCCCGGAATGCGGCCACTTTCTAACTTGGAGCATTCTTCTCTATGTGTTTTTTCGTTAGTATTGGGCACAGATTAAAGGCTATACAGCTTGTCACCTGTCAGGACAAAACCATGCGGGGTTCCTTGCTCTCTTCGTAGTGACAGCCTTGGGCAAGCTTCCTCAGGCACAAGCAAAGGTAGGTAGCTCTTTATTCGTCCTTCATTGGACCGGCTTCTTTGCTTTAGGCTTAATTTATTGGCTTTTCATGGATGACAGGCATCGGCAGGAATGCAGCACGGTTCCGCGATTCTGAGAAGGTATAGAGGAAGCTTCATGATTTTGAATCCGTTGGGAACAACTTATGACTTGATTCTGACATTAGCATCATACTTTTAGCTTAATGTCTGGTATCTAGTATCAAGAGATTAATAGAACCATGTACACGTTCAAATCTGTTGCTAGCTCAAAATATTGTGTCTGAATTTCAGTAATGCGTGCACTGATCCTAAATAAGATTTATGCCAATGTGATGAGTGTGACATAGCAGTTCTTTTGCATCTAGCAGTATTTGATTAGTGTAGCTGAAGGTGCATTAATTTTTTTTGCTACATAATACAAAGTGGTCTTCTCTAAGCATAAGGAAAGAATAGATTCATCTCTTAACTGCAAGTGAAGTATCTTCCCTTGCTTGCCTGTATACACACGAGATCAGCAAGTCACGCATCTTTGGAAACCTTATTTCTTGGACATATAAATTCAGATGATCAATCTCTTACTTGCACATCATGCTGGAACCACTTCCTGAACAATTTTCAACCGTGAAGTTGAATAGAAAGATAAATAATAGACAGGCATTCCTTTAGCCTTGCAGCTGAGCTCCTCTTTTTAAGCCGTCCTTCTGAGCACCGACCATTAGCAGTATCAGCTTACATCCACACAGCCCCACCAGACACCATTTCAGAGAGAGAGGCGCAATGGAGGCAACAACTCTGAGCGTGGGCAAATCCGTTCTAGCTGGAGCGCTTGGCTATGCCAGTTCTGCCCAAGGTGGCCTTGCAGCTGGGCATCCAGCAGGACCATACTTTCATCAGGGACGAGCTTGAAATGATGCAAGCTTTCCTAATGGTAGCACATGAAGAGCAAAGCCAGAATAAGGTGTTCATGACCTGGGTGAAACAAGTTCGTGATGTGGCCTATGATGCGGAGGACTACCTCCAAGAGTTTTCCATTCATCTCAGGCAGCCATCTTGGTGGTGTTTCCCTTGCACTCTGCAAGAGCGGCGCCGTATTGCCACCAAGATGAAAGAGCTCAGAGCAAGAGTTGAAGAAGTAAGCCAGAGAAACCTGCGCTACCAACTTATCAAGAGTTCTGGCTCCGAGCCTTCTTCAACCGCCACTCAGATGTCTAACATTAGTGCTACAACGACTTTTGGCATCGATGAAGCACGTCGTGCTAGGGAGCAAAACAAGGTAACACTATGTTTTTCTTTAGGTATAATTGAATTAATGTTGTCTCATTATTCTTCCAGATTAATTAACATCTCAGCTGGTTGAAAAGGTTGTTGTATCTAATATTATTTATGTAACATATTCGTAGACCTAGGAAAAAAATTCTGGTATAAAAAAATATCTGAGGTAACCAATAATTACGATATTTCAAATATATCAATAATTTCGGTGAATTAATTTAATTACTTTTAAAACTAATTGACACAAACCCACAAAGAATTGCCTTCAATCTATAAAACAATATGATTGTATATACAAACAAAGCAATTTTCATATATTAAGGATACTAAATGATGAAATTTCGGTGAAAAAAATATCAGACCTCACAGATAATTGTGATATTTCGAATATTTCGGTGAAATTTAGTTTTTTCCCTAGCTGTAGCCCAATGAAATAACACATATTAAATGTTATTAGAAGCACAACGCAGCACTGCCATACTTCTTTTCCCGTGGGTATATCTTTGAAAACCCATGTGGCTTTGTTTGTGATTAGAGAGTTGCAAATAAAAAGTAAATCCATTTACAAATATTTACAGCAAGCATCTGCAACCATCTTGAAAGCTCAATTGTCACAAATTGTCTTACTTCGGTCCTGTTTGTTTCAGCTTCTCAGTTGGCTTTTCCAGCAGGAGAAGCTGAAAAACCAGAAGCTGAAACAAGCGGGGTTCTAAAAATCTTGCTTTTGAAAAGCTGAAAAGCAAGCTTCTGATGAAATAAACTAAAAGCTGAAAAGCACATTCTTGATTGTTTTTCTGGTTTTTGATGCGCTGAGAAGCTAAAAATGTATTACAAAAGCCAACATTCAAATTTCATCAGCCTGCCTTTTCAACTAGCGACCAGCCAGCTTTTTTTAAAAGCACAAAATCAAAAGCCCAAACAAACAGGCTCGGAGAAGACACGGATTAACAGCTCCAAAAATGCACTGTAGTTTCTCTCGAGCATGCAGTATAGTTGACCAAAACCAAATGACTGTAAAGTGAATAGAAATATAAGTTGTCCTTTTATATCTGGCTATGCCACAGAAATTTATATCTTCGACCACTCAGGCAGAAAAAAATATCATAACAATAATGTAAATTGAATGGCCACCCTAAAGCAGCATCTAACCTTTGTTGGTATTATATATTTGTGAAACACATGCTTATTCATATTTTTAAATAAAAATATTCTGCTCTTGACCGTCACAAAAAAAATGGTTTGCACTAAAGTATCTTTCATCAACTAGAACTGTGATTTTATCAAGAATTACCAATTCACTTTTAAAGAAAGATAAGATTTATTGCCATTGGATCCTACATGTCCCAGTTAGTGACAACTATAATTTTGGTTTAAATAACTCTCCTTTGCTACCGAGCCATTTATCTGTTATAATTCCGATATTGTCTATAGTAATTAATTCATCTTTGTTTTATATTGAGTCAATTAATTAGTTTAAATCCACAATACACTGTAAATTTTGTTTATGTAAGAAAATCTCTTATTTTGACCTATAGTATAAACTCATGACAAGTATTGCATATGTGTGTTCAGGATTCACGAGCGGAGCAAACAAAATTACCAATGCCAACATCTTGCTCAAATGAAGCCAGAAATGAGATATCGGTTAATCAATTTGAAGGTGGCAACGGGACAAAGTTGATCACAAGTGGGTTTACTCGTAACAAAACTATGGTCCTTATTTTGGAAGAATCTCAAATTATTGGTCGAGAGAATGAAAAATCTGACATGATCAATTTCATTTTCTCAAATCAATCCAATGGAGAAGTTCCAGTGATTTCTGTGTGGGGAATGGGTGGTCTTGGCAAAACTAGTCTAATCAAAGATGTTTACCAAAGCCAAAATCTCATTGGAATGTTTGAGAAGCGAGCTTTGTCACAATAAAACACCCTTTCATCCTCAAGGAGCTCCGTAAAAGCTTAATTGCACAACTAACCGAGAAGAAGGAAGCAAATGTTTTTTGGCTGGGTGCAAGAAACACAATAGCAGAATGGGTTATGCATTAATTGCAGAGTTGGTTATGCATCTTGAAGGGAAGAAATGCTTGATTGTTTTCGATGATCTGTCTACCACAACAGAATGGAACCAAATCATAGGGACCTTTCCTGCACTGGATAAAACAAGCCGGATTGTTGTAACCACGAGGGAAGAGAGTATTGCTAACATTGTTCAAGAAAACAAGAAAACATATACCGGCTCAAATTTCTCAACCACGAGGATGCGCTTAACCTGTTCACAAAAAAGATATATATATATATATATATATATATATATATAATCAAGCTCTATTTATTTTGATCTTTAAATTATTTAGATAGGTATATGTATATGGATTGTGAAACACTTTGAAGGATGTCATTATTACATATTAGCACTCAATCTGCATGTGCTCATAAGGACATAAAGTTAGTGCACTGAACTCAAAATATTTTCTTGACATGTGGCTATGGAACACTTTGCATTAGTGGCCGTTAACACTACTTTCATTGATATGAATCAGACATGCATGCATCTTTTCAATATGTAGGACATAAAACATGGAGCCGCATTTTATATTTATTCTTCTGTTAAACTCTTAATTTGAGCTGCCTTCTTATTTAATCATAATATCTAGTTTTATTAGCCAACAATGTGTAGGTGCAACTTCATATTTATTTATTTATCCGCCCTTTTTAATTTAATATTCTAATGCCTCATGTTCAAAGTCCGCGTATCACCCAGGCCTCACATGGGGTGGAACTCATATTTATACATAGCACCTCTCTTACGCTTTCAACTTTGCTTTGTGTAAAAGAGTTATAGTTAGAACAACGAAGATTATAAACTGTCTCTCACCCCTCTAAACAGCCAAAGTGGGACTAATCCTACCACTGCACATCAAACATGGGCCATTAAGGGCCAAACCACAAATACTACAGGCTTCAACGGGCTGGGGTGTTACAAATATTTATTGCAATTTAAGTTTGGTATAGGTACATAGCTAAGAGCATCTCTAATACAGACCCATAAAATTGAACCAAAAATATGTTTTTGGTACTTACGTAAATACTGTTAGGATCGTATTTCTCCTGTCGCTCAACAGTTCCACATAAAATGGTTCAAAAGCACGTTTAGTTGGGTCAGTTAATCATTTCAGGACACAACAACATTGTTTATCTTGGGAAGAGCAGGATTCAGGTAAATATTATAACGAAAAAGTGTAAAATCCTCCTCCAAACAGCTTACTTAAACACCTCTCCACTTTCGAGGATCCCAAAAAATTCTCCTATACAGATGTAAATTTCGGGAACTTTTTGAGAGGCCTCAATCCCATTTCTCGTGCAACTAACTATGGGACCGGTTGTTCACTTGGCTCAAATTTAAACTATATTTAAAGGAGCTGTTGGAGGAGGTGACTAAAATAGACTTTAAAATTTTTTTGCTAGCTCCAAAAAGTACCTTTTGAAGTAAATTTTTGAGGGAACTGTTGGAGATGCGATGAATTTAAAGGAAGTTAAAAGATGGAGGTGATTTGAGGGCTTGTTGGAGGCATTTTTTTCTCAGTAAATCCAAAATAATTCTGTTAAGCTTTCTTTTAATCATCTCTTCAAGATGCAGTTTAGGAAGCCTCTTAGCACAATGAAAAAGACTTTGCACTATCCTTACTACCTTTGTGCTTCCTACCTCATCGTCCCTTGCAATATCTCTCGCGTCGTGCCCACCATTGAAGCCGATAAAATTGGTACCTAGCGGTTTAACGAAAACCAATCGATTTACGGGTCAAAATTTAAAATCAAAATTTAAACAAAATCCATCGAAATGCTATAGTAAACCATCCGGTTTGGCAGCTAGCCAACTGATACTTCTGGTTAGCGAAGATAATTTTAAAATTCAATGGTTTTAGTGGTTTACTAGACGGATTTTCTATTTTTTTTGAATTTTAAGTTTTTGGACCGATTTGGTCGCAAACCACGTGGTTTTGAGAACCTTGGCTCTTCTCGTGCTCCTCAACTGCATATCCCTCTCAAACTCCGTCCGCCTTGCATTCCTAAAAGCTATCAGTTCACGAGAACAATGGAGGTGCTAAAATATGTGCTTAGATAAAAAAAATTGACTTATTTTTAGTGTCAGGTGCTTCTATGAGGCAGATTTTAAAATAGACCAAAGGATTGTAGACTGTCCATAAGGATGCAAGTTTTCAGTTTTTTAGTCACTGGGTCGGCCCAAAACTTTCTAAAATGAATTAAGTCCCCCTCCACCTTATATAGGGCAGATTCTTTAATAGACCAAAATAATTTTGGATTATCCATTTTTACGAATCTCGATGAATAAATGATCGTTTACTTCTTAGGAGGTAAAAGCATTCTCATAATTATTAATTATTGTAGACATCAATTTGGAAAGTTATTATACAGTTTTAGAAACTGATGCATGCAATAGTTTTAGAAACTATAAAATTAACGTCTGAGATTGATTTCTACCGAGTTCCCAAGGCTCCTTCCAAGAGCGCCTACCTAGCGCGCGCTCCTTCCTATTATGCCTAGGGATGCCCCTTTCCGTAGCACTAGTTTCACCCTTTTAGTCGATATGACGAGCTTTAGACATATCGCTATCCCTTATCTCGGGGGAGCTGCCCCGAAGCCGTGACCTAGGTGCTTAGTGCGCAAGGTGTCATATACCATTTGGTCTACCTTAGCGTGATTTTTATATAAAATGAACTAAAGATTTGACCCACAAATATTCATTGGGTACCCACTTGCATCCCTAACCATCCATTTGTGCTGATCAAGAGGCTTCAATTGTTATTTTATCTCTTAAGAGGTTGAAGTTCTCTAATGATTATTAATTACTATATTATTCAATTTAGAAAGTAATTAGCGAGTTTTGGCAGGCGACGGTAATCAGGCACACTTATCTGCTGATATTAATTTATTTATTTTATATAAATCAATGGCTGAAATGGAATTCGTGTTTTACCTATAAGTAGTTGAAACAATAGCACTTAGTCTATCTTAAAAGAGCTCTTATATGAAGGAAAGAGTGCTTCATTTACACCTAGCGTTAAGATACATAGCAAGGTGCTTAGACATTTTAAGCACTATTTGTAGAGAGAATTCTTTATTTGGCCTTACAAAAGTTACAGCTTTCTTTCTTGGCCCTTTTTATTTGAACTTCTCTATATGGACTAAAATTTATATTTGATTCCTTATTTGACTTTTCTGTTAGTTTTGACCCCCCGAACAATGTTAAGTGGAGCACAAAATGACTATTTTACTCCTAGTTTTGTATTTGTTTCATTTTGAGCATTAATTAAGCATCTGTGTTAAGTAAGGAGTATCTCCTATTTGTATTGTAGAAGTGAGTTTTTATACATGTGCTTAATTAGCATCTGTGTTAAGCATTTAGCATTGTAGATGCCATAAGAAACCTAGTTATTTAGGAGCCTTTCGGATTTTTGCCAGTAGATACAATGTGCTTCAAAAATTTGCCACTGGACCCACAAATCATAGACACAGGTGGTCCTATATGTCATTCACACATATAGCAAAACCATCAAGAAGACAACATTTCAAGTCTCAAATATGCAAATCCTTCGTTTTTTAGCGGTGAGTAGCAAAAAGGTCAAAACAATGATAATTATAACTAGAATTAATAAAATTTTATTTGGATCAACTGGGCTCTGTCAAACACTTGACATAAAAAAAATATATAAAAAGCATGATATATGTAATGGCAATTGAAATGGGCAGAGGAAAAGCATCTAGTCATTTGCTAAATATAGGTATGTTGGTTCGACATAGAACTTCTTTGATACTTAGACCCCAAGGTGGCCTCTTTGTATTTATGCATAAGACCATCTAACATCATCAACCTTATGTGTTAACCAAGCAAAGATACAAATCTCATTAAATAGGTAATGGGAGCATTCTGGTTCACTTGGTTAGGTGTGTAATATATAGAAACAATAAGGATACCCTTCAAACCTGTTTAGTTCAAAAAAACCCCTTAGTTTTCAAAATCCCCTCCACAATTAAAAAAAAACTAGTTTTTTTTAAAAAAAATAAAAGAGGTTTGGAGGTTAACCTTAGATGTACCTATTTACACCCCTACCCACAGTTTATGAGTGGACAAAAGTGAGTTTTGGACCTAGGACGTTACAATAAGTGGGGCTGCCATTTTTCTATTAGTAAGTTTTTATCAGTGGTATGGTTGTGGTTCAACTGTAACTACCAATTTACAAACCATGGGCCGGATACTTTTATTCATAAAAGTATGTCTAGTATTCTTTCTTCATTTTTAGGGATCCAGCACCATAGATCAACGATATAGAAAAATCAAATCAGCCAACAAATGTTTGAGGGGTATTCATTTTAGTTTTGTCAACATATAGACGAAAAAACATTAATAATATATATTTTTCTTTCTCCCGTATATATGTTCAAATAGGCTTCAGAATTAAAAGAGCAACAAAGTGCAGTCATATATATTTATGGTTTGGGTTTCAAGTAACTTAAAGAGATTAAACCTATTATATTTCAGGTATTTAAGGAAGCCATAGATTTGAATAATCATCCGGAATTGATGAAGGAAGCAAAACTGATCTTGAACAAGTGCAATGGTCTTCCCCTTGCAATAGCCACTATAGTTGGCTTCTTAGCAAACCAACCCAAAATAGCTATGGAGTGGAAGAAATTGAATGAGCATATTAGCGCAGAATTGGAAATGAACCCAGAACTTGAGGCTATAAGAACAGTCCTTGGTAAAAGCTATGATGGTTTACCCTGTCGCCTGAAGTCTTGTTTCTTGTACCTCTCGATCTTTCCTGAAGATCACAAGATTACCCGAAGACGTTTAATCCGGCGGTGGGCTGCAGAAGGTTACTCTAGGGAGATTCGAGGGAAGTCTGCAGAGAAAATAGCTGATGACTACTTCATGGAGTTAATATCCCGGAGCATGATTCTACCATATCAGGAATCAATGCATAGTAGAAAAGGAATTGACTCTTGCCAAGTACATGATCTCATGCGTGAGATCAGCATCTCAAAGTCCACAGAGGAAAATCTTGTTTTTAGACTGGAGGAAGGTTGCAGCTCAAACATCCAAACTGGTACGACTCGTCACCTTGCCATCAGCAGCAACTGGAATGGAGACAGGACTGAGTTCGAGAACATAGTGAACCCCTGCAACATTCGATCATTGACAGTGTTTGGAAAGTGGAGGCCGTTCTTCATTTCTGAGAAAATGAGGATGCTTCGAGTGCTGGACTTGGAAGGTACAGAGGATTTGGTGGATCATCACCTTGAACAGATTGGGAGGCTTCTGCACCTAAAATACCTTTCACTGCGAGGATGTGGCATTTTTTACTTGCCACGTTCTCTGGGTAATCTACGGCAACTAGAGACGTTAGATATTAAACATACAGGCATCGTCATGCTTCCAAAGGCCATCTACAGGCTTAGCAAGCTTCAATATCTTCGTGCTGGAGGTTCTGATCTTTTTGATGGTGAATCATATGACCAATTTGTAGAAGATGCCCCAAAGCTAATGCAGAATAGGATATTCTTGCTGACTTTCCATTTATGTCTCTGTTGTGTCGCATGTTGCATGCCCAAATTATTGGACTCAGATGGAGTCATCAACAGACGTGATATATGCACTCTATGGTGCTGCACTGCGTTTCCATATGTGGCTAGGCGCCTAGATGGTAATGGTGTTTTAATGTTGAGTGGCCTCAACAAACTGACTGCTTTACACACACTGGGTACCGTGGACATTGGGATGGGGAAAGCCACACTACAAGGCATAAAAAGACTCACCCGGCTGCGCAAGCTTGGAGTGGTTGGCATCAACCAGAAGAACAGGGAAGAATTCTGCTCGACCCTTTCCACTCTCAGAAATTTGGAATCCTTGTCTGTGCGGTCACTGGGAAAGCCAGGATTGGATGGTCTCCTAGAGTTTGATGGATTGTCAATATTGTCGCCTCCGGAAAACCTCCGGAGCCTTAAGCTGGAAGGCAATCTGGTCAAATTAGCAGGATGGGTTGGTGGGCTCCAAAATCTAGTGAAGTTGACCCTGAAGCGGTCCATGCTTGCAGACAAGGATGCTGCCATGCAAATCCTTGGCAGTCTACCAAACCTGGCTCTTCTGCGACTGCAGGAGAAGTCGTTCCAGCGTAACAAGCTCTGTCTCACGTTCTATGCAGGGGCATTCACGAGTCTGTTGGTGCTGGAGCTGTTTTGCATATATGGCCTTATATTAGTGGAGTTTCAAGAAGCAGCAACGCCAAAGCTTGAGGTGTTGTACTTTGGTAGAAATGTCGTAGACATTTCTGGGCTGTCATCTCTCCAGAGCCTGAAGGAGGTACCGCTTGAGGGTGAAAACGTGGGCGGATTTGTGGAAGAAGGCGAGGAGCAGTACCAGCCTAACAACAACCTTGAGAAAACCGTGCAGGACCAGCTTGAAAGGAACCCAAATAAGCCCGTTTTGAAAATCGTTTATTGAGATTGAACTGAGCTCAATAATAATTCTTTTCTGAATGCATGATCAACGTTTTGATGTAATAATAATTTCCATTTGTACTGCTTCAGTCGTGAAAGTCTCTTGTACCACAAAGTTCATTGCTACCTGCATGCACCATTGTGTATCTACTTTCCTGTCTCTGCAAGCGATCACAACCGATCAAGACGAGTCAGGGAGCAGGAGAAACCAGGAATTTGGAGGCTTGTCATCTTTTGAAGTCAGTTCTTAAAATTCCCTGTAATTGTTGAAGTTGTGACCTTGTAAAAAGTAACCTGGCTGTTGAACTTATCTTTTGGGTTACCTATTCGATCACTAAAATACAGTTACATATATGGAAGTGCTATTATTCTGCTACTCAAGAGAAGCGAAATTTGATTTATATCACATTCGGTGGCTCCTGTATGAGATGTTACATCACAAATCTTTCAAATTTGAAAGACCTGCAACGTTTCATTATACATATTCTCCTGGCTTTGTATTATATTCATATAAATCCATGAGGCTCTTATTGGACACATGATGAGTGTGAGGAAGAATGTCAAATAAGAGTTGCTTTGCTTCACCTTTTTGTTTGTATTCTGTTGGCTCTTTCTCCTTGCAAGGTCAAGGTCAACTGTGTGATAGCAACCAGCCTGAAGCAGGGAATCTCCAAAAGCATAAACAGGTTAGAACATTTTCTGGATGCCTCATCAGCGGCTAAAGCTGCCTCATCCAAATCTTCAGTTTCAAGATACGGAGTACTGTATAGCGAATTTCAGGGTTTTCGTCCTATAATGTCACAATGCATGCACGTTTTGGATAAAAAGGCTGAATTAGTTATCTGTGGGTGCACATTTTCGTTGTCTGTAAAAACGTTTATTATACAGAAATCCCGGCACGAATGTTTTGCAGGGTGCTGGAAGAAATGGCGAATCATTCGACATAAAAATTCAGATAACCGGCACAATCTCCGTGTCCCAAAATCATGCTCGACAAGATAAGTACGTGTCCCTTGCTATGAGTATTTCCAAAGTCCAAGCTTCTAATGTAAACGACTCTGGTGGTGCATCTACGAGACTAGGACAAAAAAGATGTGAAGAATCTAAGCACTTCTTCAACGCTGAAGACGACTCACCTTATCTGGGGAATCTGTTGGCAGCTTTTTCTGATCTATATAAACCCAGGAACTTCCACGGTTTCCTCTCACGCAAAAAGCATAGAGAACAAGTGTTTCCAAAGAGTTTATCTCCTTCTCCCTCAAAGGCCTCCAAGTGGAGGACTTTGAGGCAGAAGTAGAGGATACCTCTTTGTATTATTGTCAGCCGGTTCTGCAGCTTTTTGAACCTGATAAAGATCCACTTGTGTTCCTGACGATGATGAGAAATATGTTCAGCGTACCTGATAAATCAGGCAACACAACTGAAACAACTCTCGAAGAGATCCTTCTTTGATCTACTTTGGTATTTCCATTTCCCTCTCATCGTCCTTTCATGAACCCTTAAAATGAAGTGCAAATACCACTATGCAGTTGAAGACGGAATTTTCCACTTCGTGTAAAATCCACTTTGGTTTTTCCACATTAAGAAGGGATGAAGTTTACATATCCAGTTGAAGAATGATGGTTGCTTAATTGCTTGTCACTATCTCATAACGGAACCATCTTGGTCCATAGTACAAGCGAAGAAAACGCAATACTCCCTCGTCCGATATTGTAATGATTTGACATGTTTTATTGGCGACATCTTTTGATGTTCAATCTTATGAAAAAATAATAATTACCCGCCTGATGTTTAGCAGGAAATATGGTAGCTTTCAATTCCACATCACCTGGATTGCTCTGCAATCCTGACATGGACTGATGCTGATAAATGTCGGTCGCTATTTGGTAACGGAGCTATGGACAGACAAATGGAGCAACATGAATGAGACGGGAAAGAGAACTGCATTTGCAGTCCATACCTGTGCACCGGGCGCTGTTGACAGCGACGACGACGAACAGTTTGAGAAACTGAAGGTCTAACGCCTGTAGCTTTCAGCCATAAACCTACTCGCATCCAATTGAAGGAGCCGTGACGCTAATCGCCTTGCCCTTTCTATGGCCTGACAGTGACGGAGTGATCATGCAGTAAAAGGAACATCAATGTAAACTCTATTTTTGCACATCTCTCATATACAGTAATAGGGATAGTTTATGATTTGTGGCTAGGTGATGCTTGCAATAGCATTGGTACTCTATGCTAATGTACGTATAATCTCACAAACTTATTTTGTATACAAGGGATTGTACATCTGATTTTTCACTTATTGCTGTTGCTCCTGCGGTGGAGAACTATATGGACAGACAAATGGAGCAACATGAATGAGACGGGAAAGAGAACTGTACTTGCAGTCTATACATGTGCTCCAGGCGCAGCTGACAGCGACGACGACGAACAGTTTCAGAAACTGAAGGTCTGACGCCTGTAGCTTTGTGCCTTAATTCCATCCGCATGCAAGACCTCGTTGCATCCAATTGAAGGACCTGTGACGCTAATCGCCTTGCCCTTTGTATGGCCTGACAATGACCAAGCAGTAAAAGGAACCTCAGTGCAAACTCTGTTTTTGCATAGCTTCTCTATACTGTAATAGGGATAGTTTATGATTTCAGGCTAGGTGATGATTGCAACAGCATTGGTACATGGTACTCTATGCTAGTTACGTATAAACTCGCAAACTTATTTTGCATACAAGGGATTGTACATCTGGTATTTACTTATTACAGTAGCTCAAGCGATGGAAAACTATTTTTCAAGGCTACAATTTTACAGTAACTACCACAAGATCCATTTTCTCGAGCTAATACTATAGTTCACCAAAATAACCCAGTGACCTGCGCATCGCATATCATGTCATCAGTACTGACGGTTCCTGTGTGCAGCTTCAGGCATCGCTCTGTCAATGAGAACCTGATATCATAGAGTAGAACATCTCACAGGTTGCTGGACAGCCATGCCGGTAGACACCCTGAAATATTTTTCAGAAAAAAACGGGTCAGGAAATCGTGCAAATCGGCAGCCTTCAAATTTGCGCGATGAGAGAAAGCGAGGGTCCAGTGGGTGATTCGGAGAAGCCAACTCACATGAGACAGGGAAGCTGAAGCACAAGCCCTGCTTCTGCTTGTCCTGCTGCGGCTTCTGCTCATGCTCTGCCACGAGGATGTAGAACAGGCCCATGACGCCCGAGTGCTGCCGCTCGCTGCTGTAGTTCGAGACGATGGTCAGCACCTCGCCGTCGCTGACCTGCACCGTCCCAGGTTCCGGGTAGCACGTCGACATGCCGACGATGTAGCCCGCCTCGTTCCCGGCCTCCCGCCCCTTGCCGTACGTCGCCATCGACGCGCATAGCAGGCGTCCGTCCTGTGACAAATCGAGTGTGTTTCAGCGGCAGTTAGGCAATAGCGCACCATGGTAACATGCTGTAATTAAGGCAACGGTTTCAGATGACAACAATGAGTTGCGTGTTCGTGTATTTCATCAGATACCTGGCCATGCAGAGAAGCACCAATGCCACCTGAATGCTGGTGTGCGACGCCAAACACGATATCGCCTCCACGCGGCAAGACTTGTTTGGTCGCCATGACATCGACGCAATCGTTCTTGGCCCGGCTTTCAGAGCTGCATTCCTCGACCTGGTATTCTACCTGCGCAGACAAATCGCTTCAGTCACAAATGAACTGGAGTCTAACTTGCTGAACTGGTGCATTTCAAACTTAGACGTCCTCAGCATCAGAGATACTAGCTTTGATCACACATGAAGCTTGTAAGTTGCATAGGAGTACCTTGCAAGCAGGCTCGGATTTTCCCTCGAGCAGAGCTCTGTCCGTGACATCAAATATGTAGATCTTGACAGGCACCATCGCATCGCTCCAGTCGAGCCAGGTCACGGTGTACCGCAAGAACAGCTCCCGCAGCCCGCCGTTAAACTCTTCCTTCACCTTGCACTGGGTTTGATCGTAGCAGCAGTACAACCCACCGGTGTAGTTCTTCCCAATGCTCCGGCCATACTCATCGACCGTCACATTGTACAGATCACACCTGCACTCAGTGCACCCGAGCTTGTCCGTCACGCCCCTGGTGTCGATGGCGTGCACGTTGAGCAGCCATTTCTCCTCGTAGCCCTCAGGAGGGTTCCCGATCTCAATGCCGTAAGGATCAGGGACCCATGTCGCGGTGTGCCGGGTCTCGGACCCGAGCCCGTAGTACTGTCCCAGCGTG
>BCLH01002084.1:49226-60525 GCA_001602315.1 Zoysia pacifica
CGGGCAGCCGCCGCCACCGCCAGAAAACTCGTGAGAAAAGAGAGGAAAGAGGAGGGCAAATGAATTAGGGTTAGGGTTGGAAACACTTCCACTCTTTTTATACCCTCCGAAAAATGAGCGCATCCGTTCGATCTCGATCCAACGGTCCAGATCGCGCGATGGCTAAATGGGCCGGATTCGGCCCAAGAGGGAGAGTGAAATTTCGGCCCAAGCCCAGGTTGGCTTGTCCGAATTGCAACAGGCCAATGGGCCAGGCCGAATTTCAATTTCGGCCCAAAAGAAAAGTTTTTCCATTTTCTTTTTCAGAGGCATTTTTAATTGATTAATTAGGTAATTTTTTACCAAATTAAATCTGTTAAAATTTGAACAAACGAGATAATTTTGACAGAATAGAAAATTGAAATAAATGCTTCTGAAAATTAAAGAAATTTTGTTTTTCGCTGCGTACTTCAAAGAAATTATTTTCATTATTAAATTCGAACCAACGGGAGAATTTAATTTTGGAAAAATAGTAATAAATTTCAGATAATTATGATATTGTTATTTTCTGACCAACGTTGATAATAACAATATTATAATTTTTGTAATTAACATTTATACATTTTTTCTATTTCTGCCCAACGGTGATGTAGATTTAATGTATAATATAAAATTGTGTGTCATATTTTGACCAACGTTGAAAATAAGACATATAATTTTACTGTTTTTTTATGTTCTCACTTTATTTGATTTGTTTACAGACGGATACAACTTAATGAGTTGTATCAAAGAGATTTCCACTCTCAAAGGTGACAACTATGAAGAGTGGAAGAAAAAGATAGACCTAGCGTTTATCTTGGCTGAGGTGGACTGGGTCCTGACCACAGCATGTCCCACTGAGCCTGAGGAGTCAGTGAGGAAAGAGAATGAGACTGATGCTGTTTGGCAGACAAGACAGAGGGATTTTGCTCCCCTAAAGATGTCCTATGATCTTGAGCTAGAAAATAGACCACAGCCAACAAAAAATGTATGGCTGTGATAAAAAATACGATTGAGCCTGCAATTGTGGGTTCAATCGCAGAGTGTGACACCGTTACAGAGTACATTGAAAGAATAAAGAGTCAGTTTACTGGCTCTTCAAAGATATACGCCACACAAGTCATTAGACAACTTGTGAATGAAAAGTACTCTGGTGGTAACGGTGGCATTAGAGAGCACATACTGAAAATGAGCAACATGGCATCGAAGCTCAAACCAATGGATCTGGGTCTCAAGGATGCACTCCTTATCCATTTAGTTTTTACTTCTTTGCCAAAAGAGTTTGAAACGTTTATTGTCAACTACAATATGCAACCCGAGTCTTGGGACTTGGAAAAGTGCATAGCAATGTGTGTGCAAGAGGAGGATAGAATTAAAGCTTCACATGGTGGCTCTATCAACTATGTGAAGGATAACAAAAGAAAACACTTCAACAACTACTCCTCAAAGAACAAGAGAAAAGCCCCTGTCCATCAGCCTCAACAGAATAAATTTGCAGTGGACAAAGATCAGTGCCTTCACTGCAAGAAGACGGGAGACTACAAGAAGGATTGTCCCTCATATTTAAAGATGATCATGACAAAGAAAGGTAAAAACATTATTACCTTTATAAATGAATCCTTATATGTGCAATATTCAAAATCTACTTGGTGGATTGACTCTGGAGCAACTGTTCATGTTGCTAATTCATTACAGGGATTCTGTTCGACGAGGACTACGCAAAGAAGAGAAAGATGCATTAAAGTTACAAACGGAGTCCAAGCTGAAGTTGAAGCTGTTGACGATCTTTCATTAGAGCTAGCTAATGGCTTCATTCTTATACTTAGAGATGTTTTTTATGTACCCTCTCTACAGAGGAATTTGATTAGTGTTTCATGTTTGGATAATGATGGTTATGATTGTCATTTTGGAAATGGCAAATGTGAAATAAAGTTTAATAAAGAATGTGTTGGTTTTGTCATCTTACAAAATGAGCTTTATTCACATCATTACGTGATGATGTGAATGTCGTATGCGATAAAAATAATGTTGCGTGCGAAATAAAAGAATCCTCGTCCATGAAAAAAAATAGAAAACGAAAAAGAACTCTAGATGAGTCGTCGAAATTATGGCACTGTCGTTTAGGCCATATTTCGAGAGGGAGAATAGAAAGACTAGTTAAGAATGATATTCTTCCTTCACTAGAGTTCTCAGACTTAGAACAATGTCGAGATTGCATTAAAGGAAAATATGTAAAGAAAATTAAGAAAGATGCAAAAAGAAGCACAGGAGTTCTACAAATTATTCACACGGATATTTGTGGTCTCTTTTCTGTGAAGAGTATAGATGGTTATGACTCGTTTATAACATTTACGGATGATTACTCCCGATATGGATATATTTATCCAATCAAAGAAAGACATGAAGCCTTGGATAAATTTAAGATATTTAAGGCTAAAGTTGAAAACCAACACGATTTAAAGATAAAGATAGTCCGATCTGATCGTGGGGGGAGTACTACGGTCGGCATACCTCGTATGGACAAGTCTCTGGACCTTTTGCAAGGTTTCTACAGGAAAATGGAATAGTAGCCCAATATTCTACACCGAGCGAACCTCAGCAAAATGGAGTAGCTGAAAAACGCAACCGTACCTTGATGGATATGGTGCGAAGTATGATGAGCTATTCTACACTGCCATTGAGCTTGTGGATGGAGACGTTAAAAACCGTCATTCATATTCTCAACAGAGTACCAAGTAAGTCGGTGCCGAAAACACCGTACGAATTGTGGACAGGTAGAGTTCCCTCGTTAAACCACTTACGAGTGTGGGGGAGCCCAGCTGAGGCTAAAGTATTTAACTCAAATCTTGAGAAACTAGATCCCAAAACTGAGAGTTGCCATTTTATTGGTTACCCAGAAAAGTCAAAAGGTTATTGTTTCTATTGTCCAGATAGACATACAAAGTTTGTAGAAACGAGACACGCTGTCTTCTTAGAGGATGAGATGATGAGGGGGAACATGTTAGCTCGAGAGATTGACTTTGAAGAGAAGCAGACGTATGCGCCCACTTCGATGATTCAAGAGCCATTCTTTACACTACCTGCTGTCGCTGCACCGACAGTGCGAGACACTGTGGTGCAAGCACCTGTTATTGTTCCTCCTGTGGCAACAATAAATGAGAATGAGGAACCTGTTTCTCAGGATTCAATAGAACCTATTGCCACAGATAAGGGGGAGCAACAACAGCCTCAAACAGAAAATGTATAAAATGAAGAGACCTCGAGGAGGCCTCAAAGAGTAAGAAGATCAGCTATTTCTGATGACTATGAAGTTTATCAGACAGAAGAATTTCAAATGGAGGATGATCCCACCTCATTTGAAGAAGCCATGAGAAGCGAAAACTCTTCAAAATGGCTTGAGACCATGGAAGAAGAAATGAAGTCCATGAAGGCTAATAAAGTCTGGGACTTAGAAGTAATTCCTAAAGGAGCCAAAACAGTAGGCTGTAAATGGGTCTACAAGACAAAACTCGACTTGTGGCAAAAGGCTTTACTCAAAGAGAAGAGATTGATTACAATGAGACTTTTTCTCCGGTCTCATGTAAAGATTCCTTCAGAATCATAATGGCACTAGTGGCTCATTATGATTTAGAGTTACATCAGATGGATGTAAAGACAGCATTCCTAAATAGAGATTTGGAGGAAAATGTTTACATGGCGCAACCGAAAGGTTTTGTTATAGAAGGAAGTGAAAAACTGGGATGCCGTCTAAAGAAATCGATTTATGGGTTAAAGTAAGCTTCAAGACAATGGTACTTGAAGTTTGACAGCACGATAAAGAAATTTGGGTTTAAAGAAAATATTGAGGACAACTGTGTTTATTCAAAGTTTAAAAATAGGAAGTTTATCTTCCTAATCCTGTATGTGGATGATATCCTACTAGCTAAATAGTGATGTCAGTCTACTACTGGAGACAAAGAAGATTTTGTCCTCAAATTTTGATATGAAAGATCTTGGTGAAGCTTCATTCGTTTTAGGAATTGAAATTCACCGAGACAGAAACAAAGGGGTATTGGGACTGTCACAAAAGGCATACATAGAGAAAGTATTGAAGAAATATAGTATGCATAAATGTAGTCCATCACCTGTATCTATAGTCAAGGGCGATAGATATGGAAAATTTTAATGTCTCAGGAACCAATATTAGATCGATCAAATGAAAACAGTTCTATATGCTTCAGCTGTCGGAAGCTTACAGTATGCTCAAGTATGTACACGCCCTGACTTAGCATTTGTTACCGAGTTACTTGGCAGATTCCAGAGCAATCCTGGAATAGAGCATTGGAAATTGATAAAGAAAGTCTTGCGTTATTTGCAAGGAACAAAAGGCCTCATGATGACATATAGAAAATCAGATTCACTCCATATAGTGGGGTATACAGATTCTGATTATGCGGGAGATGATAGAAAGTCTACATCCGGATATGTGTTTACTCTCGCTGGAGGAGCTATTTCGTGGAAAAGCTCAAAGCAAACCGTCACTACATCATCCACAATGTATGCCGAGTTTGTTGCATGTTATGAGGCTACGGGGCAGTGAACTGGCTTAAGAAGTTCATACCCGGTTTAAAAGTGGTTGACGACATCTATAGACCACTTAAATTGTACTGCGATAACGAAACAAACCCGCAGTAACGTATGCACACAATAATAAGTCAAGTGGTGCTGCCAAACACATTGACATAAAGTACTATGTTGTGAAAGATAAAGTTCGGGATCAAATCATAAGTCTTGAGCATACAAGCACCGCAAAGATGCTAGCGGATCTGCTTACTAAAGGCTTACCACCCAGAGTATTTATTGAACATGTTGCCGGCATAGGTTTAAGGGAAAGCCTGTGATTCCTGAACTAAAAGATGGCCCAAAATGTATAATAACTATTTCAGAACAGAAAAAATGTATTATAGCTGTTAAGTCTATTGGCGATTGATCGTGACGATGAGACAGTTCTATACATTAACCTGTAATGGAACGAGTGAAGTTAAAAGTAATAAAGATAAAAGTAAAAAGAGAGATCAAGGGGGAGAATGTTAGAAATTGATCTTCACCCGTTTTGGCCCAACGGCCTTAATGGGCCCTTGACCTAATCGCGCCCTGATCGAGGGCGCCCAGCCCATTATGGCTGGTGGGCCCCTGTCGCCAGCGTCATAATAAATAGAGGTGGAGGGCCGGCTGGAACTCATGACCTAGGTTCATCCGTACCGCCGCACCCCACCGACATCTCTAAACCCGATCTGTGAGGGAGCGCTGTGCCGACGGAAAGCACCACCGCCACGACGACCGCCGCCACCGAGAGATCGACGACGTCGCCGTGACTCCAACGGCACTGCCCTCTTCACCGACCGACGCTGCCAAGAGCAGAGGACCGCACCAACAAAAAGCAGATGGTCGGATCATCTTCTTCGACTCCGGTGACCGGATCCGAAGGTATTTAGCACATTCGAACCACAGATCTATTACCGACACAGATACTCTCGGATCTACACTCCTAGACCCAGAAAAAAGATTATCACAATTTAACCTTCCATTGAGCTGACTGTAAAAGGCACTGGTCCCACTCATACAATCTAACAATCCCAAAAATAAATCATGAAAGCAACAAGCTCAAGGATATAATACTAGGAACCATAGCGGCACATTCGCCACACTTGGTAACAAAAAATAAAAAAAAAATCGAATGGTATATGTAATTCAGTTGGTGAAGAGCGAACCATTCCGAGTTTACAGCCATAAAAAAACCCGGCACCAACGACCATGTTATTTCCCCTATGCCATTCCAATAAAAGGACAAAACGCTACCAGTCGCATGTCTTCTTCCCTCGTGAAGCGTCCCCGTTTACCTAGGAACAACGCATCTATCTAGAATTTTGCAACCAAGGTCATGCTCCACTAGGACAGCAGTAACAAGCGAAGATTTGACGTTCTTTTGGCAAATTGGATTTGAACAGGGGCGCTAACTAGAATTTTGCTGCAATCAAGATCATGCTCCATTAGGACAGCAGCAACCAGGAAAAAGAAGAAGGATGTCTGAAGCCAGTGTTGAACGAAAAAGATTGAATCTTCCTGGAACCAAGCCTTTGCAGCTCGCCAGAGATACCGACCAACCGATAGATCAGACAACAGGAGCAGGGGCTAGTTGAGCATGCTAGATCACACTGAGAGTCAACAGATTAACTAAAAGGAAGAGATGAAACCTAGGAGCGAGCCTGAAGGAGGAAAGACTTGAAGAAGAAGGGGCGAGCGAGACGTACCAAGCAGCCGTCTCCCTCGGTCAGGGAGGAGATGCCTCGACCCTTCTGCTGTGGCTGTGCGGCCATTGCACCGCCGCCTCATATAGGACGGACGCCTCGCGGCTGAAGGTCCTCGGCACCACGTGGCGCGGCTGACGACAGCGCTTGCGTTTCGGCGAAAGCTCTTGCGGTCTTTGCCTTGGGGAGGTGGATAGATGTGAACGCTCACACGAACACGGCGGTCTAGTAGTCTTCTAGAAGGGCAGGGGTGAGAAGAAGAGGGTTGGTATATTTATCGGAGTTTGTCACAGCGGAAGAAATCGGAGCTAATTCCGTGGTGAATCGCACCTCGCAGCTTGTGGAGGGAAAAAATTCTCAAAAAAAAAAAAAAGCTTGTGGAGGGAAAACGAATCAATAAGATCCAAGATGGCATTCGACTTTTGGTACTACTGCTACCTGCGGAACGGCGGTGGCGAGGCCGGCCGCCGGCGCGTGGATGCGCAGCCGAGGGCGGGTCGACGCGAAGGATGATCGACTTCGCGGTGAGGGGGCCGACAGCGTAAGCGGATTTTTCGCAGTTAAATATTATTTGAAAACAGTTAAATTTAACATATCAACCGTTTAAATTTAATTCGAGTCGGGTGTGGAGAGGTTTATTTATCATAGCTGACTGGACGCGGGAGGAGGCCGGCGGGGCGCCGTGCCGAGTCTGCCCTGCCGACGGAGGTTGCAACTTGGTAGAGCCGGTCACGTCCATCAGGAGGAGTTGGAGTGCGAACATTTCCAGAGGACAGGGGCTTCGCCGCAAGAGTCGCATGCTCAGATGCACCCGTACCGTCCAACTTGCATCCATCGGCCGCTGCTCGGAAGCACTCGCTCGTAGTAGAAGCCTTACCCGAACGCAGCTCTCCCTCTCCGTCGCGCTGCGGTCGTTCTCCTTCCCCTTTCTCTCTCTCTCTCTCTCTCTCTCTCTCTCCTCGCTTTCTCTACTCTCTCTCTCTCCCCGTCGCTCCGACCACAAACAAGTGTTGAAAGAGGAACCTAGTCGTCCCCTTCAAGGTAATTTCCAAAGCTCACGTTGCTTGCTAGCGTGCGGCGCGGAAAGAGGATGGACTTTTTTTTTTTCATTTCTATTTCTTCTTCTGTTCTTGCCATTTTCGTTCTTGGCCAGGCCGGCCCCGCCCAAATCCGCACCTTTTCCGTAGATCCCGTCGAAAGATTTGGTTTTGCGCCCGCGTCTTGCAATGGAGATCTCGCTCGATCTGCGCCGCCTCGATGCGGATTCGCAAGGTTTTTTTTTTTTTTTTGACCGTCCGTGAGTCGTACTACCTAGGGTTTGGTCGAAATGCGTGGGATTTTGAATTCGTAGGCCTTGCTTGTTTTGCGATTTTTATTTCTTCTTCTAATCTGCAGTGTTTGCCGAAATGGGTGTGGCGTGCAGGGATTGGCGACTCGAGGGCGGCGACCATGAGGAGGAGGGTGGAGATGGGCTGATCCAAAACGGAAAAAAAAAGATCCATTTTTCTTCTTCCGAGTTCATCCTATCCCCGCATTGGCTTGGATTTGTTTGCTGGACGGCAAGCCGAGATGGACGACGACGGCAGCCTGGGGATTCGGAATTGGGGCTTCTACGAGACGGTGAAAGGCAACCTCGGCCTGCAGCTAATGTCGCCCGTTGCACCTGACCGGGACACCAAGTCGCTGCTCCCAAACAGCACCTTCTTGCACCACCATGGGCACCAAAATGCGCCCGGCCAGCAGCACCACCAACAGCAGCACTCACACCAGCCCCGCGACTTTGGTGCTGGTGGAGGAGCCTCTGCTGCCATGCCCACAGAACCACGTCCTGTTCACATGGATTTTACGCGCAATGAAGCTTGGCTGCACCCCTCGCAGCATCAGCGTGCCCATGAGCAGAAGGTCCTTCATTTCGGCCCAGCTGGGCATGTTGGACATCCTGGGCATGCTGTCCATCCTGGACATGTTGTCCGCCACCATCCCGCCAGTTATCAGATGATGCCTGATGCACGGCATGCTCTCCAGATGATGCAACCACCGGAGGCACAATCGCAGCCACAGCCGCAGCTACAGCCACAGGAGCATCCTCCGTGTAAGGAGGAGGGTGCATCTCCTGCGCTGGTCGAGGACCATTCTATGGTTAGAAATGAACAGCCTGTGAAGAAGAGGCAGCTGAGGCGGCAGCCCAAGTCTCCAAAGCCTAAAAAGCCTAAGAAGGCTGTCGCTCCACGAGAGGATGGGGCACCCAATAGGCCTGCACCCCGAGCTAGGGGGCCAAAGAAAGCTGTGGGTATGGTGATTAACGGTATTGATGTGGACCTTTCTAGAATACCGACACCTGTGTGCTCCTGCACCGGAAGTCCCCAGCAGTGCTACCGATGGGGTGCAGGTGGCTGGCAGTCTGCATGCTGCACAACTTCTATTTCAACGTATCCGCTACCAATGAGCACAAAGCGCCGCGGTGCGCGTATTGCTGGAAGGAAGATGAGCCAAGGTGCATTCAAAAAGGTGCTTGAAAAGCTATCTGGTGAAGGGTACAACCTTAATAATCCAATTGACTTGAAGACGTTTTGGGCCAAGCATGGTACAAACAAGTTTGTAACTATCAGGTAAAAGAGATGTTGCTTGTCATACTGTAGGTTCCAGTGCTGCAGCTTGCCCTGGTTTATATATATCTCTAATCTGATTGCCAATCTGCAGAAGTTTTTAGAAGTAGCTTTGTAGGCATGCTTAGTCTTGTGGACTTAATTTACATGACCATTTCAGAGCTCTAGGTATCGGCCTAACGAATGTATGTCTGTATCTTTGAGTTCACAAGTTGTAGCAGAATGACAATCTCTAATTTAGATGGCACTGAATTTAATGTATCCGCGTTTGAGAAGAAACTTTTAATGTATCTGATGACAGTGTTTCTGAAAGTTAATGATGACATGTTGATTTTGTTAGGAAACAATATACTAGCATTAAGCTGGTATTCATTTATGGTGGTTTGGGCCTGCAGTAATTGTTATTTATAAAGGTGTTACCCTTGAACCCAGATTTGTTGTGATCTCACTTGGTTCTTGTCACACCCGGTTTAATGCCAAACCAAGTGCATCTATATATGTGCGGTTTGCTGTGCGGAGGCGGCTGGGCTGCTGGCTCGCGACACGCTGGGTGAGCGGGCTGGCTTGCTGACCATGCTGGACTTTGATGAGGAAAGGAAAAGGGGGCAAGAAGGGGAAGTGGGCCGTAGGCTGGAGTAGGTGGCTGGAATGAACAGGGGAGGTGGAAAAAGGAAAGCCAAAAAAAAAAAGGAAAAGGAAAAGGGAAAAATTCTGGATTCTGTGAAATGTATTTTAAAAAAAGAAGAATCGATTTACATGAATTTAAGAAACCCTTTTCTTTGTTTTTTTAAATTTTACACATTTTTCAATTGGAATAAATTTGCTTTTTAAAATAGACATTTGTATTTATGATATTTTGAATAAGTAGTTCATTTTCTTAAACTGGACAGGTTTAGAGGGTATTTTTATGGTAGCTCTTTTACACCCCTACCTGTATAATGTACTTAGCTTTATCTGTATCCTGATAATGTTGTGTTCTTGTTTGCATATATCTAGAAAATCAGCTTTGTCTGTATCCTGATTATGTTGTGTTCTTGTTTGCAAATATCTAGAAAATCTATACCATGATTATGGTAGTATATCTATAAGTTACTGGTCGTGGGAGTACTCAAGCCTGACCTTAATTTAGTTTGACGTATGTGATGGATGCCTGGATGAGCTCTTGCCTTTATGTGATGTTCTTTTTTGAACTTGAAGTAGCTACCAGCTGCGCGCATCGTTAATCATATGAAAATAACCATATGGACTCTGTTTTCATAGTAGCAAGTGCAGTATGCGTCTACACGCAAGTAATTTCCTTATTAAGTAAATTGAAAAGGTCCTTGAGAGGTTCTGAAAATCAAGCGAATCACTGTTCATTCTGAGTGTGTTTGTGCTACGAATTGAACCGTGTGAAGACGTGCTATGTGTTTGTTTCCAGCTGCGTGTAGTGTGCGTAACTGTCTGTACCTTGCATTCTGGAGGACGGGAGCGCAGGACCAGGTCGCTTGAATTCTCTAGTCGCAGCTCGTGCGCTAGCTTGGGTAGCTCCCTTAGATCCTGCCACTCTCTCCTTGGTTGAACAAGTGCTTTGCTTGAACCCATTACAGGGAGGATGTAGAACCTGATCATTGTTTAGTCTAGGTAGCAATTTGGCTAATCAGAATGGCGCCGTGCCAATCCGGCGGCCAACGCCTTGCTCCTCAAGGCACGCGGAGAAGCATCAGCCTTTAAGAGATTTCGACCAATCAATGGATCGAACAGGGACTAGTTAAGCAAGGATTATCAAAGGCCATAAAGTCAATGCTAAGACAGAGGACGTAACCAAGAGATCATTTATTTCAATGCTCGTTCAAAATCTAACACCTATATACACATCACATATACATTTGACTCATACTGCTCTCCAATAAAAAAAATAAACCATACAAAATCCTAGACTGGCAGAAGAAATTACATGTAGCAGTGAAAACAGTGATGTCAGCTCCACCGTGGCGGCCTTCATCAGACAGTGAGACCTAACATAAACAAATTCCTGGGGGCAGGCTGACAGATATCTACACGAGAGTTATCTCCCTGACATAAGGTTCACCAGGCCTTGGTTTTCATGGATGGAGTTCATGTCCCAGAACTCGCTCGTGGATGAGAGTGTCATCAGCGCCACCACCACGGATCTCATTGTGGGTCTCGACTTGGGGTCTTCCTGCGTACATGCCCTTGCGAGCTGTGTCAGCTGCAAAAGGCAAACATGTGTAGACGGTCAAATATTTTGTAAAACATATAAAAAGAGAATGAAGGTAATTTTGCAGCAACGTTGCTCAGCCTCTGCGTGGCTCTACAAACCTTGAGAACAGAGTCCATTGGATAATCCTCTCCCAGCCGCAGATCAATCAGCTCCTCAAGGCCTTC
>BCLH01002085.1:0-54091 GCA_001602315.1 Zoysia pacifica
ATGACACATGGCGCACTGTGTCTCCCATTGCAAACTTACCATTCATAGATCATGGTGACTCTTGTTACGGTTTAGGAAAGGAAATTTATGGTTATAAAGATGAGCTCAAGGAGTTGGGTGTTACTGTGGACGCAAAATGTGGTGCTAAGTTCGTCATTGATGGCCTCAACATTCCTGATGATGCTTCGGTTATGTCTAAAGATATCGTCTTATCACTGCTTGAAAGCATCAAGAGCTATTTGGCCTTTCGTACTGCATTTCCTAAGGGCTTTCAGGATAAGATTTGCAAGAACTGGATGAAGACATCCATGGGATACAAATGTCCTGATGAATGTATCCTCTTTGATGCAAAGCAGTCTTCTATCTGCATTGAAGATGGTCCTTTCATTGACGCAGAGTTCTATGGTTCAGAGATAGCCTCATTCAAAGATACACTTGAAAAAATTGGAGTAATTGTTGATGTTATGTGTGGACATGAAGTTGTTGCTCGGCATCTGAGAAGCCACACAGATAGCTCTTCCATTTCCCGTATCTACATGTATCTGATGGAGTGTAAATGGGAGCCTGAAAACAAAAATAGCAAGTGGATCTGGGTACCAAATGGAACCGAGAGTGGACAATGGGTGACCTCTTCAAGTTGTATTCTACATGACAGGAATAATCTTTTTAGCCAGGATCTGTATGTTTTGGACAAATATTATGACGTGAAGTTGGTTGACTTCTTTTTTCCTGTTCTTGGTGTGAGGCACGGCCCTGGTAGTGAAGACTATTGCAAACTGTGGAAAACATGGGAAGGCTCGGTCAGCGAGCTATCTATATCTGACTGCTCTGCTTTTTGGAAGTTTATTGCAACAAACTGGGGGAAGAAAACAGAGACGCTACTCTCTGGGCGTACCAAGGTTCCAGTGTGTACTGATGGAAAGATCATCTTGTCAAGGAAGGAGGATGTGTTCATTCCGGACGACCTATTGCTTACAGATTTGTTCAACAAGCATCTTCAGCAAACCTTTTTCATCTGGTACCCTCCTTCTACCCTGCCTTCCATGTCTCGAGCACGGCTTAACAGAATCTATGCTAGTATTGGTGTTCGGACAATATCCAAAGCAGCCCAGAAGAATGACTGTTTCAATCTAGAGAGCGGCTTCAGAACAGTTGATCCCAATAAGGTGCTCAAGGCCGGTCTGCTCCAAATAATTCTCGCTTTCCTTGCAAATCCTGCTCTCGACATTTCTCTTGAAGAAAGGCACAAGATTGTTGGTTTCCTTCTGAACGTGACGGTCCTTGAGACTGTTCAACCGATCACAGTTGGTTATAGTGTAAAGCTGTCTTCTGGAAGGGTTGTGGATGTGAAGGTCAGCCGGATGATTCGGTGGGAAAGAGAGAATTCCAAACTTTACATGCAGAGAAGTGAAGTTGAAGCCAGTTACAAAGATAAGATTGAGTTTGCAACCTATTTTGCGGATGAGATATCTCAAGGGCTGCTCTTTGAGATGCAGGATCTGATTCCTTCGCTCACTGAACTCATAAAACTTGGCAGCTTGCTGGACTTCCAGGATGACGCAGTTGGGTTCTTGTTGAAGTCCAAGAATCTGCAGCTGTTCCCTGAAGATGAGGGTTTTCTGAACTCTTCGATCCCAGGTACGTGCCTGAAAACCAAACTTTCCCAACACTTTTCAAACATTTACACGTCGTCTCAGCTTATAACTTGCTAACACCATTTCAAATGTCTACGCGGAGTCACAGGTGGCAGCAAGAACCACTAGGCACTAGCGATCTGCAGATTTAACTGTTGCGGACGTGTTCACGGTCAGTAAATCGCTCATATTTGTTCTTGATGTCAATTCGGCGCATTTATAATATCTGTGTACGCTGTGATGGGGTCTTATGTGAGTTCACTTGGCAGGCTGCTGGCGTTCTAAAAATCTGGTGGTGTGCCTGGCGGCTGCTGACGGCGATTTTATGGTGTCTTGTCCTATTATGCTATTTTAGTCTTAATAACAGACTTACGAGAACTATTTTTCTGCAAACTGGAGCAGAGAACTGGTCAGTTGTTTATAATCATATATGCGACTATCTATGAGTGCGATGCTACGAGTAATATTATTGTCAGTGCCTTGTTTGTACTCCATTCTGAGATGCACGCAGAATTTGCCTCCCTGTGATTCTGTGAACGAAAGGAAGTTGGTTAGGTTACTTCTACTTGATTAAGTACAGTCGTAACAACAAACACTGAACTATAATTTTGATATAAAAGATCATCAGACTTATAAAGATCATCAAATTTCAAAATATGATCAAAATTAAATTCAATTTCAACAGCTACCGTTTTCAGACGTGTCCACAAAGTGACAGTCAATTTCCGCTGAATGATATAACCAAACTGCATGTTTAAGAACTCTATGCAAATATTAAACAACGTACAGGTGCTGCCTTGAAGACATTTTAAAATACCACTCAAAAGTCGAAAGTTGGAACTGACACAAGTTCAGGACTAAACTCGCAATCCAAAGCCACATATGAATAATGAGAGAGATAAATTCATAGAGAAATGGAAAACTTACAGTCCGATATCAACGTATCTCCAAATGATGGACTACAATATTCCTTTCAATCATAAACTAATTTGGAGATTAAAAATTCCATTGAAAATAAAGATTTTCCTGTGGTATCTCCAATAGGGTGTAATTTTAACAAAAGATAACTTGGTGAAGAAAAATTGAAAAGGCAGCCAAAAATGTTGTTATTGTAATCATAACAAAACAATTAATCACTTATTTTTTTAATATCAGCATGCTCAAACAATTTGTAGGGTGTCTATATAGCTACTGGGTTAACACAACCAGTTTCAGTTTCTCATATGTTAAGAAATTGGCTTTCAAATTTCAGAAAGAAGGAGAAAAAAATAATTCTGGTTGCGACAGCTGCATTATGTTGGGCAATATGGAGATGCCGGAATGATCTAATCTTTGTAAATTGTAAACATTCATCTTTTACGCAGGCAATTTTTAGAGGAATATATTGAATGCGCTTTTAGTCGCAACTGCAACATGATGATAACATAAAAAAATCATTCAGAATGGCAAGCAGAAAGTTCGAAACTATTGCACTTGAGTTGTTCGCTTCACATGGTTGGAAATTTAATAATAGGCTTTGTTAGTCTTTAAGTTGCTTTCTTCTTTTTAGTCATCTTGAGTCATATAGCTGAATTTTTGTAAGGGTCAAGAATAAGAGCGTTGTGTGCGGAAACGCAGAGGCGGGAATGATATTCTATTTTCTAAAAAAAAAGGTCATATCCACTCGTCATACCAAACAGAAAGTTTAGGATGAATACTCTATGGAAGGATTAGACGATGTACTATAAAAGACTCAAACCGAGCTATTCCAACTAGATTCTGATGAGGAATCATACTGGTTTAAAAGAACCCAGTCTCAATGGTTGTTAAAGGGAGATAACAATACCGAATATTTTCATAGAATTGCAAATGGCCGAAAGAGGAAAAACACAATTTTTAGTTTGAAAGATGGAGATGATTTGATAGTTGGGGATGTAGCACTTTTACAGCATGCTACCTCTTTTTATAAAGAGCTGTTTGGAAAAGCTGCTGGCAACTTGATTCCTATTGACCCTTCTTTATGGGATAATACAGAGAAGCTAAGTTGCATAGATAATGAGTATCTTAATAGACCTTTCTTATGGAAGAAGTAAAAACGGCACTCTTTGGGATGAAAACAAACAAAGCTCCTGGACCAGATGGTCTCCCTGCAGAATTCCTTCAATTTAATTGGGATATAGTGAAAGAGGATATTATGCATATTTTTTTATGATCTATGGAAGCAAAAGCTAGATGTTAAGAGACTTAATTATGGCACCATTACCATTCTCCCCAAAACTAAAAATGCTGATAGAATTCAGCTGTTTAGGCCTATCTGTCTGTTGAATACAATATACAAACTCATAATAAAAACCCTCACACTTAGATTGGAACCTTATATGAATAAGCTCATTTCTAAATGCCAAAATGCCTTTATTCCTGGAAGAAATATTATGGATGGCATAATGTCATTGCATGAAATATTACATGAGACTAAAATCAAAAAACAGGTGGGTGTGATTCTTAAGTTTGATTTCGAGAAGGCTTACGACAAAGTCAATTGGGATTTTTTTGTTTCAATACCTTGAAATAAAAAATTTCAGTCCTCTTTGGATTTCTTGGTTAAAACAAGTGGTTTGTGATGGTACTGTCAGTGTGAAACTTAATAATCAAGTTGGCTCATATTTTGTCAGCCATAAAGGGATGAGGCAAGGCGACCCTCTCTCACCTTTTCTGTTCAATCTGGCTGCGGATTGTTTAGCCAAAATAATTCATAAGGCACAACAAACTAGTCTGATAAGAGGCTTAGTTTCTCATATAGTGGAAAATGGAGTGGCCATTCTTCAATATGCAGATGACACTATTCTATATTTAGAACATGACATAGTAAAAGTCAATAATGTGAAGCTTTTACTTTACATTTTTGAACTTATGTCTAGGCTGAAAATCAACTTCCAAAAAAGTGAGATCCTAGTTTTGGGGGGTGATGCAGCCATCGCTAGTGAGTATGCAGATATCTTTCACTGTCAGATTGGAACCTTTCCAATTAAATATTTGGGTGTCCCTGTAAGCCCAACCCGTCTTAACAATAAAGATTGGGACCCTCTGGTCCAAAAAATGGAAAAGAAACTTGAAACTTGGAAGGGTGGGGCCACATCCTATGGGGGTAGATTGGTTTTGATCAATGCTAGTTTATCTAATTCTCCCATCTATTATATGTCTATGTTCTTTCTCCCGAAAACTATTCTTCAAAAAATGGATAAATCTAGAAGAAGGTTCTTTTGGCAAGGAGGTGGTACCAAGAGAAAATACCATCTAACTAAGTGGGAAAAAATTTGTGCACCCAAAAATAAAGGTGGTTTGGGTATTAAGGACCTTCAATGTGTAAGTTTGTTATGTAAATGGTGGTGGAAGTTGGAAAATGAAGGAGGACTTTGGCAAACGATTGTGAAAAAAAAAATACATAAGCAATAAGGACATTGCTACCCTAAAACATAGAACCAATGACTCTCCTTGCTGGTACGACATTCTTAAAGTTAAGGATCTTTATTTATTGGGAAGGAAGGTTGTTGTTAAGAATGGCAATGTGGCAAGATTTTGAGAGGATACCTGGCTGTATGAGAGGCCTCTAGCCAGTATATACCCTGACATATACAACATATGTAATGATAAACACATTGTGATTAAAAAAGCCAAGGCCAGAAACTGGAATCTCTCTTATAAAAGATGGTTCTCCAATGACCAGAGAAATAATTGGAGTGATATTCTTCAAAAGTTAGATAAATACGCTTTTTCTAATGATAATGATCAAATCAAATGGGGGCTGCATAGTTCTGGTCGTTTTACAACGAGTTCTGTATATCAGGGGATGTTTTCTGATATGCATAATAAGAAAAATAAACACATTTGGAAAGCTGCTATCCCTCTCAAGAATAAGATCTTTATTTGGCTTTTGGAACAAAATGTCATACTTACAAGAGACACTATGAAAGCTAGGAATTGGAAGGGCTCTCCTATTTGTGATTTCTGTACGCAAGATGAGTCAGTGAATCGTCTTTTCTTTCTCTGCCCAATAGCTAAAGTTACTTAGAGGTATGTGGGGAGATGGTTAGGAGCTGATTATATACCTAACTCCATCCCCCAGTTCTATAGATGGATGTGCAAGCATCTCCCAGGTGGGAGACAGTACTATGTTGTTGGTTTGGCTGTTGTATCATGGGCTTTGTGAAAGACAAGAAACAGAGCTTGCTTTGAGAAGAAACTACCTTCTAACCCTGCAGAGATCATATATCTAACATGTTCATTTCTGAAATATTGGATAGGCCTTCTCAAAAATCTAAGGATGATCTGGTGCATGGAGTGGAAAGCTTGCTGTAGTCTGTTGCGCAAGCTAGAACGGCGACAACGTCAGACCGTGGATGCTAGTTCTCAGCCGCTTCTTCATCAATTTCAGGCATAGGATGATGAGGAGAATCAGGAAGCAGAAGACCAAGAGGAAGATCTAGACATGAACTCTTCTTATCCTTAACTTGCTGGATAGCCAAGCCTGTAGCGATTCTAGATGCTTTGTTTTCTCTTGCGCTGGTCTGTATTGAAGCTTGATTTTGACATTTTGGAGTGTGTTGATCGGTGGACCTAGAGTATCTCTGAAACTCGTATCAATCTATGTTTCTGTGCTGATTTCTGTAAAAGCCATTAGGCTTTAAAAACTCTGTTTCCGTTATAGTTATAATGGAAAAGGATTCTTCCCAGTTCAAAAAAAATTTTAAAACGCGATGAAAAACTGCGAGTTGCATTGAAGCTGCAACCTGGCGAAACTGGCAGTGAACTTCAGAAAGCCATAACTCCCAAAATACTTGATGAAAAAACTGTAACAAATAATATCTGGGAAGTTCTTGAGATGCTCTACAACTTTTGCTTATGCGCTCCTCTGATCCAGCAGCAAAAAGGAATTTAGGAGCGGGCCTCAGCAGCACTTGGGATTGGGAGAGATTGTTTTCACTTCTACAAGACGTGATTTCTGCAGGGGAGAACCGGAGAAGAACGACCTCTAGCCGATGGTATGGGCACAGCTGCAACGGAGATATCGACCTTATCAATCAAGCCGCGGAAACCAGCTCGGGTTGATTGAAAACTGCGAATACCAGTATAACCGATCGAAAACCACAGTAAATTTAAAAATCAAAATTTAGACAAAATTTTGATAAACAAACTACAGCTTCATTTTTCTGCTTTACTATAGCGGTTTCACCAGTTTGTTTTGACAGGTTTTCAAATTTTTATTTTTAAGATTTTATATTTTAAATTTTTTGAACGGAAAACCAATCAACCTGTGAAACCGATTTCATTGGAAACAGCGGTGCTCGATCAAGGTGCCTTTGATTGGCAAGCTTTTGGCTTTTTGCTTTTGCAAAAGCCAAAAGCTTAACCAAAGTGATGGATTTTTGCAAAAGTATTTCTCAGAAAATAGTTTTCTCCTAGTTCAAAAGTAAAAGCAGGTCTGAACCTTTTTTTGCTGGCTGTGGCCACTGGTTAATATATAAATATAATTATATTAAATAATTATAATTATATATAATTGTAATTGTATTATATAACTGTAGTTATGCAATGTAATTATAATTATATTATATAATTAAAATTATGTAATATACTTATAATTATATAATTATAGTTATATTATATAATTAAAATTATGTAATATAATTATAATTACATGACATAATCATAATTGTATATAATTATAATATAACTATAATATTACATAATTATAATTACATTCAATATTATAACTATATTATAATTATATTAAATAATTGTAATAATATAATATAATTATAATTATATATTACTATAGTTACAATTATGTAATATATAATTATATATAATAATAATTACGTAATATAACTATAAGTATATTATAATTATAATACCCTATATATATTGTCTTGCAGTTTTATAACCTCAAAGCTGCATTCAACCAAACGGCTTTTAGCTTTCTCATTACTCATATTATACAGCAGCTTTTTCATAGCTCACAGCTCAACCAAACACAGCCCAATTGAATGAAGTTGAACTGTAGCACTATACTTGGCCAAGTCAGCCGGGCTAAATGGGCCAGCATGAGGCATCACCATTATAGCCCGGCACGAGGATGGACTGGCATGACGTGCAGCCGGGCCGGGCCAGCTCGAAGCACGACACGGGGCGTGCCTGGGCCTAGGCGCAGGCCCATTGGCACGGCATGAGCACGGCCCGTTTAGAACGGTCCGGCTAGGCATGACACGGCTCGATGAGCCCACCGGCATGGCACGGCCCATCTAAAAACACCCGAGCCGTGCTTGGGCCTAGACTAGCGACCCGGGGGCTGGCACGGCACAGCCCAATTATTTAATGGGCCATGCCGGGCCACCTCGGAAAGGGCACGAGCCCAGCCGGGCCTGGGCCATGCCGGCCCATCACGGCCATTGGCGAGCTATATGTTGCCCCTCATTTTATTGAGAAAAAAAATGGATCAGCATCGAATAGTGTCAAATAAGTTCATCTATAAGGAGATGTTTTCATGACAGGATAGATTCAACCACATTTGAAATTCCGAAAATGCCTAGATATTTAGAAAATAGTAAATAATATTCATGCTTTAATATCTGAATACCTAAAATAAGGATGCATAACAAAAAGTTGATAAATAAGTTTATTAGATTGATACACATTGTGAAAAAAGTTTAAAATGTTGGTATATTTGTGACGAGCTTTTTCATTACACATCACTTTTGCCACTCAAAAGGAGAAAAGAGAACCCTTCTTCACCAAATAATAGTTATTTACTTAAACTCAAAAAACAGTTCTCTTTGTTGCAAGAATATGCAGCACGCCAGCCAGCATCAAGAAGTTGTTGCATACAAAAATGTTTGAAATAATAGCCTGGAAGACAGCCAGGGCACGGGAAATGGTATGTGAGTGCACGTGTGCTTCGTAACTATGATGCTTTTGATTGTCATTCTTGGTATGATTAGAATTTGCAGCACTTATTCTCGCATGTACGGCGAACTAGGTATTCCTCTGGACATATCAGAAATGAGTGAAATATGTCAAGTATGTGTTTCTGGAAAATACAAAATGCTAGTTGCGTGTCCAGGAATTCCAGTAATCCCACTAGGAAATTTTTCATGTTGCAATGTTTTAAAATTTTTGCAGTCCCAATAACTATTGTATTTGTTCTATGAATACAAGTCTACTGACAACTTAGTTTGCAATAGAAATCTTGACATCAGCCGCTTATTTTGACTGAGCATATTCTTACTGCGTTATAGTTTGTCATAGAAAACTTGGATCGATCTCATACGTTTCGGCGTTTACTGTGAATCATATGTGAAACACAAAAGTCATTTGTATTACCTAAACAAATAAGCCCATTTGTTTGCTTAGCTTGACTCGAAAAACATTTTTCTTGGTTAATTTAGTTTGCCAAAAACAATTCCAAACAACTCTCACCGCTGCTTACCCTAAGAAAACAGCCAAAAGTGCTCCATTCAAACATTCTGACTCAAAGGCGAGAAAGCGTATATTTTGGTCTTGGTGCACGATCTGGACTCCAAGAGGGCCATCCAATTGGCTGTAGCCAATGACAGCAACGTGGTGGGTCAAACAGAGTCACATGGTGAGACCTTGGTCAGAGAAGCCAATCCAATACATGACTTGGAAAATTAAAATATCAGGTCAAAGAAGAAAAAATGACTAACAAGGCCATGGAAACTTCAAAAGCCATCCCCTTAGCTCTCCATACAACTGTATATAAAGCTTATCATTCTAACATTTCAGTGTGCCAAGAAGTTCATAGGATTGCAGCAATGGCGTCTCGTTCTGAAGCTGCTGCAGCAGCACTCCTAGCTGGCTTTCTAGCTCTAGCAACACTGGCAAGCTGCAACACTGAAGGTAATCCGCAAACTAAGTCCTTGATCGTTTAGAAGACATATTTTTTTTATGTTTTCTGAAACCTGACATTGAGATTTGAAGGTGACATACTGTATGCACAAAGGATGGCCTGGTATGACCCGAACAATGTGCTGCAGAGCTGGGACTACGCTTGTCAATCCCTGTACCTGGTTTCATGTTACCTGCAATAACGATAACGCCGTCATCCGTGTGTATGCCACTCTCTTTTCTTCCTTCTGTAACTATATGAAAGGGAATGTTTTTGGCTTAAGAAGAAACTGCAAAATGCTTGCCTTTGTGATCTGCAAAGATTTATACTAAGTGCCTTTGACACACTTGTGTCTGTTTCTTGCTTCTGTGCAGGGATTTGGGCAACGCAGGCATCGCCGGCCCTCTAATTCCAGATCTGGGAAGAATAAAGTACCTTCAGTACCTGTAAGCATTGCATAACTTGTTGCAACCACTGCAAGCTTCATGGATTATACACAGACAGAATGCCAATTTTGTCAATTTTGCAGGGAGCTGTATAGCAACAGGCTGAACGGTACAATACCTTCAACGTTGGGCAACCTGACTAATCTTGTCAGCTTGGATCTTTATGACAACCGGTTTAGTGGCGTGATGCCAACTTCCCTTGGCGCGCTCAGTAAACTGCGATACATGTATGCAAATGTTTTGCAAGAATTTCACATTCTTTAATAAGACTGCAGTGAATTCTGTCTTTTCTGAATCAGCAAACTGTTCTGATGTTGGGCAGGAGGTTGTATGAGAACAATCTAACAGGGGAGATACCAACTTCACTGGGAAGTCTGAAAAGCCTTCAGGAGTTGAAGCTTCAGAAGAATTTTCTGTCTGGATCTATCCCGAAGTCCCTTAGCAACGTCAAAACACTGCAGTATCTGTACGTTTTTGCTAGTACTAAATTCGCAAACGAAATCCAACAAGCAGAAATCTGCGTTCCTCAAATGTTTTTTTCTTCTTCTAGAGATAAGTGCTGAAATGCCATCAGTAAAACCTATGTGCACACAGCTTTGATATAAGTAAAAAACTGATGTTTGAAAATATAATTGTTTTACAATTCTTGTGGACGTTAAATTTGAGACTGGTTCTTTTCTGTGCAGGTGGTTGAGCGACAATAAGCTGACTGGCACACTTCCTACAGAAATACTCTCTCTTGTCATTGGTGGAAACTTGGCCGAGATGTGAGTAGAAATTTTCATTAGAACACCACTCTTTAATATGATTAAATCATATTGCGATGATGTTTTGTTTTCAACGACATGCACTGACACAAGAAAAATTACTTGTCATCAGAAATATTGCAAAGAACGACCTGATGGGAACGGTCAGATCTTCAACAATAAGAGGTACTAGTGTGTTAATGTGGTTCGCAGATAAAATGTTCATTCTTACATGCATATATGATCTAAAATGTTGCTGACAAGGACCCATTTTCACAGTGACCAGGATTATCCAGGACAAGCTGAAGATTGCTTGATGAGTTGCAACGCAACAATTAGAAATAAGTGAATAACTCCAATGCGAATGCATTGTAGATATCTTGTATGTGAAAACGGTGGATTGTATTGCAACCTTCAAATATCATTGTAGAATGTTTTGACTCCAGTTTCAAATAAACATTCTACCTGTTTGAATGTTTTGTCTCCAGTTTCAAATAAACATTTTCAAACTCGAGAGTTTGCATTGTCCACTTGCTGATCTTGAAATATTTACAGCTGCAACTATGATTTCAAACTTTTGCAATGATTCTGAAAACATATATCCATCTCAACTACGGTACCAAAAAGGATGTCTTCAGAACAGAGCTGCGCCAGCAGGGGTGTGGTTCCCCTGCACTGCTAGAGTAGAGTCCCCGGGGCGCTAGCGATCCTCTGTTTCTTCTGTCGTCAAAAGTCAGAACAGGGCAAGACGAAGCCGCTGCGGACATGGGTTTGGTGGTGACTGAAAGCGTGAAAAAATGAATGAAGAATGCACGCAATTAAAATGCTCATTGGCTAACTCTGACATACTCCCTCCGTTCCTAAATTGCTATGGTAAATGACTTGTAGCATCAACTCTAACAATTTGTCTTATTTGAAAATCTTGATCAATATTATATATTTTTTATAATATACTTTATTATTAAAGTTATTTGAATCACAATTTATAATTGTACACACTTAAATTATTTTTTAATAATATGAATGGTCAAATTTAATATTAGAAATTAGCGGTGATAATAATTTAAAAATAGAGAGAGTACTGTTTTTTTTACTTTTCGATAAGAGTCAGTACATCAATACTTACATCAATTCCAAGATGTTGGCGCGTCCACATGCAAAAAAAAAAAAAAAACATAGCTATGCATTGCAACCTGTAATCTCTGCAAAATGTGTATGCCTATACCCAAGCAATATGCCACTATACCTAACGTTTTAGTAGTCTAGCAGGCGGCTAAGATATTCCTCTGGTCTCTCGTTGTGCGCAAGGCTCAACCAAAAAGGTAGAGCAAATTTTTTATTTGCCCTAAAAATATATCTTCTCCCTTTTTTGTCATAAAAATCTCTCTTACCTTATTTATCATTATTATTATTTTCTCTTCCCTAATTTGCCATCACCATCATATGTTAATTAGATTTCTTGTTCAACCCAGTTGAAAAAAAGACCAAAATGCTCCACAAACTTAGGGTAAATTTTGATATTCTAACATGTATGTGACTATGATGAACATAACAAAAAATGATTTCAAAAATATGTTTCTGTCACAAACCGAAATAATGAATTTTGAAATCATCTTATTATTTTCGCTGCAGTCACAAACATGTTTAAGAGAATGTAAAATTTTTACTTCCCCAGTTTGAGGAGCATTTTGATCTTTTTTAATTTGGCTGAACAAGAAATCTGTTGGCAAATGACGGGTTGGTAAATTAGTGAAGAGAAACTAAAAACGATGGTAAATAATGGAAGAAGATAACTCAGCTTGGTGGGCTGAGCTTCACGTCGCCCTGGGCCAATGAGAGAAAGAGCCCACGAAGATGCCTCTGATTTGCTTAACCGGATAAGCCATCCTGCCCAGCTCTGATCTCCTTGCTGAAGACTGCCGTATTCCGTGTGATACCAGTCCGGATATGCAACTTCCTTCCGTTTCATCTGGGTACCAAACTCTGTTGGTTGTCAGTTAAACTGACATGCTGCTGCCTGCTCCTTATTCGGATGAGCAATTTATTTCCGTTTTGCCTATGCCGCTTGGCTACTAGGTTCGGTAATTCTGAAAAAAGCCAACACGTCCAAAAACATTACAAGTTTGAACTACTGGTCGCTAATGACCAAAGCTATTTGAGTTGAGGTGCTAATTCAAGAGGAGAGAAGTACATATTCGTGTCGCTCAATCTTTGTTGAGGGTATATTAGCTTCCGAGACTTCTCCCTTTATTACTGTGAACTTTTCTGAACTAGGAACCAGTCACTTAAGGAGTAATACATTTCCACTGTTTATAAGAGAGTTCCGCTAAGGTAGATCATCTTTTCTTCTTTTACCTCCTAGGAGGTGAAAGAACCGTCAAATTTTGGAAGAAAAAAAATAATCCATGCAATGTCTCCAGCGAAATTTCTTCCATGAAGCAATTTCCTTTCTGATGATGGAGTTTATTTTCAAAATACTCACTTATCTAATATATAACACATGCAACTTTTTATAACTTGTTGATTCCCTTCTAATTTAAATATTAAAATAATTATTAATTATTTTGGTGCTAAAAAACTATTTTTTTCTCGAGATCCGTGTAAATAAGATGGCTCACGTTTATTTAGGTCTACGGTAGAATTTGCGTTATAGGAATGAAGACATTTGCTTGATTTCCCAGCAGTCATGGATTACGTCATTTTTACTTTCCTTAAAAACAGCAGGGAAGTGCCATTGGTTGTGAGCAACTAAAAACAAAAATAATTTCTTCATTCAAACAATTTGACCAGCTGAATCACGTGTTGTTGGAAGCTGTGGAAAATCATTTTGTTCTATTTTGTGCACTAGACAACGGTTATTTGTGATCCAAAAGTTTTCTTCTAAGCCAATCGAGTAAAGGATGTGCCTTTCTGTGGAAATTCATTTTCTTCTGTTTTTTTTATTAATGTGGATGAGCATCGAGTAAAGGAACTGCCTTTCTGTAGAAATTCATTTACTTCTGTTTTTTATTCATGTGGATGAACATTGACGTCTTGCTGAAATTGGATATATCAAAAGCATTCGACCCCATTTCTTGGTCCTTTGTCCTGGAGGTATTGCAGCACCTGGGGTTTCCAAGGCGGCGGTGCTAGGTCTACTGCTCTCAACATCATGTACTCAGGTTTTAGCGAACGGGCAGCCAGGTAATTACATTGAGCATCGCAGATTACTTAGCGTTGACGGCAAAATCGAGTCCGGGCCAACACATCACTCACACGTCTGTGTGTGAAAATGCTGACGTTTCTTTCAACATCGGGTTTGGATAGCACCTAGATAATTCCACCTCGGGAGGAACTCCGTCGGAGGAGGATAGTCTCAGAGATGATCGTCTATTTACCAAGGCTACCACTAGAAATCGGCCTATGCAACATATGTTTGATAATATCGGTTTGACAAGCAACCACACAAGTGCTAGATAACAAATAATGTCTCAATTTGGTGCAAGCATGATACAAGGAAAAGCATAGTTTTTCGATGAGACTGTATCTTATTTTTACATCTACCAACTGTTGGCTCATATAAGTGATCACATACTCTTTTTCTTCAGTTTTTTGTGTCAAAACAACACCAACTACATCATCTTCGACCGCTATGTAAAGACAGAAAGGGACTTCTCTCTTAGGCACCCAAAGAACCGATGGTGAAGACAAGTACTCTTTGATTCTCTCAAAAGCTTCTCGCTGTTTTGCTCCCCAAGTAAATTCGGCTTTATTCTTTAGTTGAAGAATAGGAGTAAATGCATTAATCTTTCTCGACAAATTAGATATGAATCACCTCAAATAATTCATTTTTCTTCAGAAGCTTTGCAACTCTCTCTTCCATGTAGGTGCTTGCATGTTTTTAATTGCTTTTCTCTTCTTAGGATCTATCTTTATGTCCTTTTCATGAATCATGAACGCTAAAAACTTCTCGGCTGATACACCAAATGCACATTTCAGCGGAGTCATTTTCAAACCGAAACAATGCTTCGGTCTAAAGCGAGTTGCAAATTGGTCAAGTGAGAATCCAAAGTAGCCGATTTGATCATCACATCATCTATGTAAACCTCTATGATGACACTAAGCAAATTATGAAAGATAAAATTCATGGCTCTTTGATATGTGGCACTCGCATTATTTAATACAAAAGTCATAACAACTCACTCAAACAATCCTACAAAACTAAGACACCTAAAAACAATTTTAAACATATCTTCTTCGGCCATAAAGATTTGATTATATCCTACATTACTATCAAAAAAGCTAATAACTCTATGACCGGAAGAATCATTAATCAACATATCGGCTTTAGCCATAGGATAGTCATCTTTAAAAGTGGCTCTTTTTAAATTTTTAAAATCGATGCAAATTCAAATCTTATCGGTGTTTTTCTTTTCCACCGGCACGATGTTAGAGATCCACTCCGCATACCTGCAAGGTATTATAAATTTCGCATCAAGCAATCGGTTAATCTCTTCTTTAATCCGATCGTGCATATTTAGGTTAAATCTTCTCATCGATTGCTTAAATAGTCTAAAACCAGATTTTATTGGAAGCCGATGCTCAACTAGCTCGTGGCTCAACCCGAGCATTTCATTATAAGACCATGCAAAACAGTCCACATATTCTTTTACTAAACCGATTAATTTTATCTTATAATCGACTTTCAGATTTTTATTTATATAAGTTGGTCTCGCATTACCTCTTCAAGAGGATCGGCCGATGTAAATCTTTGTCTTAATTTATCCATATCTTCTATTTCTTCTATAGCTTTCCACATATCGTTCGTGTTGGACCGATAGTGTTTCACTCTCTTTTGCAATCAATCAAGATTAGACTCCATTAAATCACATTATATGATTGAGCCGATTTTTCATCGGCTTTACATTGACGGGTACAAAACCATCTCTAATCACACTAAGAAAATCATAATCCGTCAAGTCCAAACCAATCAAGCACTTGACGGTGTCATGCGGCAAAGAAAATGATTCGGCTATTGCAACATAAGCCGATGCATCCACATGAACAACCTCTACATCATCACCGACCCAATGTATCAAAAATTGATGCAATGTAGAGGGGACACATCTATTGGCATTAATCCAGTCACGCCCTAAGATCAAGCTATAACTACCGCGCACATCGGCAGCAAAGAAAGCAGGAGCCATGATCTTGCTCTCAACGGTGAGCTCCATAGAAGCAACCCAGTTGATGCCGAAATCAGATCCGGGCTAACACACCGCTTGCCCGTCTATGTGCGGGAACGCCGATGTTTATTCAACGCCGAGTTTGGACAGCACCTAGACAATCCCGCCTCAAGAGGGACCCCGTCGGAGAAGGATCGCCTTAGGGATGATACAGGATTGGTTAGGCCAGCCGGATCGCCTTCGGTCATCGCCGAGACGTAGGAAGAACAGCGCGGAGGTCGAGTAAGGGGATTAGGGTTTGGAGAAGAACAAAATGTAAAAGCAAATGGTTTGGTCCATTGGGATGGTGCTCAACCGGCCATGGGCCTCTGTTTTATAGAGGTGGGATGGTCTTATTTAGCGGGGCAATGGATCCCTCAAGTTTGGAAAAAAATTAGAATCAGTCTGCTGAAAACTTTTCAAAATCGACACCACCGAAATGTCCGATAAAGTGCGGGATACTCCGGTGATCGGAGTCTTCGGTAGAATGCTGGAGTGTCCGTCGTGTAAATTCGAGAACCCAAGAGGGCTCACTGGACAGTTCAGCATCCTGTCGGACACTCCGGTGGGCTAAGTGACCCAACCCGAGAGGGCTCACTAGACACTGGTACTGTGCCGGACACTCCGCAAGGCGAACTGTCCCAATCCGAGAGGGCTCACCGGACACTTCGGTACTATACTGGATACTCCGGTGGATGAAGTGCCTCAACCTAAGATGGCTTGCCGGACACTAGTGGCCCTGATTTTTGGATGTCAACATATGCCCCCAGTTTTTTGGTGAAGTTCCTGCACCATAAAACACTCTAAGCACCCAAAAACCTCTAAGAGCGATGGTCCTCCCGACTCATCGGCCATCATGTCATTTTTTGGCAACGACACTTCATATCGGTCGTTCTTCCCTCTTACGCTTCTTGCCACACACTCAAATAATACTTTTTCAAGTATCGACCGTTAAGGGCCCTAGGTAATGATTCTCCGCGAATATTCTCCAATATGTATGCGTTTCCAGTGATGACCCTTACTATTCTATATGGCCCTTCTCAACTAGGAGACCATTTCCTAAACTTGTTGCTTTGTGTGCCTACGGGCAGAATAGTTTTCTAAACCAATTCGTCCACCTAAAAATTTTGGCTTTCACTTTCTTATTGTAGGCACTAGCAACCCGCGTCGTATCTTTCTCAATCTCTTTCAAAGCATTCAAACGCTTATCGGTGACTTCATCAATATTATCTAGCATTAATGCCCTATACTCATCGGTAGATAAGTCATTTTACCTAGCTAATCTTAGAGATTCTAGATTTACCTCGACAGGTAAAACAGCCTCTTGTCCATACACAAGTTCATAGGGTGTTACTATAGTTGCCTTATGTCTAGATATCCGATGAGCCCACAATGCTTTCGATAAGACTTCATGCCATCTCTTGGGATGGTCCTTTATCTTTTTTTTAATGAGTTTAATCAATGTTTTGCTATTAGACTCAGTCTGATCATTGGTCTGAGCATAATATAGAGATGAATTGAGTATTCTAATTTCGCAGGATTTGGCAAACTTTTTAACATGACCAGACGTAAAGAAAGTATTTTGGTCGGTAGTCAAAGTTTGAGGTATGCTGAATCTATGAATAATATGCTCAGTAAAAAACTCAATTACCTCTTTGTCCGTCATGTTCTTGAGAGCCACCGCTTCAGTCTATTTGGTGAAGTAATCCGTTGTGACCAACACAAAACGATGTCCCTTCGAGGATAGAGGATGTATTTGCCCTATGAAGTCCAATCCTCATCCTCGAAATAGCTATGGTTTTATAATGGGGTTCAACACGGATGCGGGTGCCAATTGAATGTTTCTAAATCTTTGGCACTCTTCGCATCTTTTGTAGTAGCGGCAATTGGCAATTATGGTTGGCCAATAGAATCCTGTCCTCTTAAACAACTATTTTATTTTTAGAGCCAATTGATACGTAACACAAATGCACTCATGAACTTCCCCCAAAGCTACTCTAGCCTCGTTATCACCCAAACATTTCAAAAGCAAATCATTCCCCGTTCGGCGGTATAAGTCACCATCAAAGTATACTTAAAAGCCACATGCTGGACTTTTCTATCTACGCTTTGAGTTGGGCGACGAATGTATGAAATTATGGGTGATCTCCAACCAAGTGATTCGGTACTGTCATAGTTTGACGCGCTAGTGTCTGAACGGTCTAATTCTAACACCTCAAACATCGGTTTATTAATGACAGAAAATTTACCTTTGCTAACATTGTAACCCGATGCTTGTTGTGCCAATTCATTAGCTTTACAATTCTCTACTTAGGCACATAATGTATATTGAACTCATCTATTCCTCTAATGATGTCTAGATATTTATCCAACATAGCATTCAACAATCCGTCTAAGCATTGAAAATTTTTAGCAACTTGTTACACTACTAATGATGAATCATCGAATGCCTCTACATGTTTAACCTCCATGGACTCTAATATCTCCAAACCGAACAATAACGCTTCATATTGGTGCAATCATACCTAATCGGTTTGAGAATTGAAAGTGTGCATCGTGAGGAGAAACCAACACTACACCAACACCTTACACTTTTTGCAAACTAATCCATCAAAATATAACTTCCAAAGGGTAAAAGTAACATAACCAACATCTAGATCATGCTCTAAATCAATCCAATATTCAACAATAAAATTAGCAACAATTTGGCCTTTCATGGATTTCAATGATTCATAAGCCAAATCATATTCAATCAATGCATAAGCCTATTCAAGCCTACCACTAGAAATCGGCCTATGCAACATATGTTTAATAACATCGGTTTGACAAGCAACCACACAAGTACTAGATAACAAATAATGTCTCAACTTGGTGCAAGCATGATACAAAGAAAAACATAGTTTTTCAATGAGAGTATACCTTGTTTCCACATCCAACAACCGTCGGCTCACATAGGTGATCATGTACTCCTTCCCTTCGGCTTCTTGCATCAAAACAGCACCAAACACATCATCTTTCGCCGCTATGTAGAGACAAAAATGAACTCCCTCTTAGGCGCCCTAAGAACAGGCAGTGAAGACAAGTATTCTTTGATTCTCTCAAATGCTTCTTGCTATCCCCCCCAAGTGAATTCGGCTTCATTATTTAGCCGAAGAATAGGAGTAAATGCATTAATCTTTCTCGACAATTTGGATATAAACCGCCTCAAGTAATTTACTTTTCCTAAGAAGCTTTGCAATTCTCTTTTACATGTAGGCGCTTGCATGTTCTTACTTGCTTCTATCTTTTTAGAATCTACTTCTATGCCCTTCTCATGGATTATGAAGCCAAAAAACTTTTCAGCCGATACACCAGAAGCATATTTGAGCGGATTGATTTTTAAACCGAAACGACGCATTCGATCCAAAGCGAGTTGTAAGTTGGCCAAGTGGGAATCTAAAGCGGCTTATTTGATCACTACATCATCTATGTAAATCTTTATGATGACACCAAGAAAATAATCGGCTTATTTGATCACTACATCATCTATGTAAATCTTTATGATGACACCAAGAAAATAATGAAAGATAAAGTTCATGGTTCTTTGATATGTGGCACCCGCATTCTTTAACCCAAAAGTCATGACAACCCAATCAAACAATCCTACAAAACTGAGACATCTAAAAGCAGTTTTAGAAATATCCTCTTCGGCCATGAAGATTTGGTTGTATCCCGCATTACCATCAAGAAAACTAATAACTCTATGGCCGAAAGCATCATTAATCAATATATCGGCTATGGGCATAGGATACTCATCTTTAGAAGTGGCTCTATTTCAATTTTTGAAATCGATGAAAACTCTAATCTTATTGGTGTTCTTCTTTTCCACCGGCATGATGTTGGAGATCCACTCCGCATACCTGCAAGGTATTATAAATTTCGCATCAAGCAATCGGTTAATCTCTTCTTTAATCCGATCATGCATATTTTGGTTGAATCTTCTCATCGGTTGCTTAAAGGGTCTAAAATCAGATTTTATTGGAAGCCGATGCTCAACTAGCTCGCGGCTCAACCCGGACATTTCATTATAAGACCATGCAAAACAATCAACATATTCTTTTACTAAACTGTTTAACTTTATCTTATAATCTGCTTTCAGATTTTTATTTATATAAATTGGTCTTGCATTATCATCGCTGCCAAGGTTTACCTTCTCAAGAGGGTCGATCGATGTGAATCCTTATCCTAACTTATCCATGTCCTCTATCTCCTCTATAGCTTCGCACATATCGTTTGTGTTGGACCGATAGTGTTACACTCTCTTTTGCGACCAATCAAGATTAGACTCCATTAAATCATATTATATGGTTGAGCCGATTTTTCATCGGCTTTGCATTGACGGATACAAAACCATCTTTGATCACGCTAAGAAAGTCATAATCCATCAAGTCCAAACCAGTCAAACACTTGACGGCGTCATGTGGCAAAGAAGATGATTTGGCTATAGCAACACAAGCCAATGCATCCGCATGAACAACCTCTACATCATCACCAACCCACTGTATCAAGAATTGATGCAATGTAGAGTGGACACATCTATTGGCATGAATCCAATCACGCCCTAGAATCAATCTATAACTACCGCGCACATCGGCAACAAAGAAAGTGGTAGCTATGGTCTTGCTCCCAACGGTGAGCTCCATAGAAGCGACCCCTTTAGCCTCGATAGGGTCTCCTCCTCCCACACCGTTCAAAGTTATGTTGGTCCAGATAAGCTCATCATCGGCCTTACCTAGCTTATTTGACAAAGAATACGGCAATAGGTTAGCAATAGCATCGCCATCTACAAGCATGCGGGAAATCGGTGTGCCATTGATATGCCCTCTCACATAGAGGGGTTTCAAATGGTTCTCCGATTCCTCGGGCTTGTCAAAGGTAGGAACATTTCGGCCCAAAGTCGAATTATGCTATAACTTCTTCCTCTACAAGTGAATAGTAAAGAAGGGATAAACAGATGGTGTTAACGTCCATACCTTCCCAAGGCGGTGTAGCCTCGTAGTCCAAGAGGTTATCGTCATCGAACTCGGACATATCGACGTCTCCCATGGGCGAAGGTGCTGTAGAGTCCTCTCCCAAGATGACGTCAGCCAAGCTAAGTGGTTTCGGAGTAGCCTTCGCTTCCTCTGTCACCGATGGAGTAGGAGCCTTGGACTCCTTAACCCTCCACTGCTTACCTTGAGGGACCATCGGCTTGATCTCGTTGAAGACCTCATCCCTCTTCTTTTTCGCCTCCTCCTCTTGCATCTTCCAGAGGCGTAGCCTTTGGAGCTTCCTCTTTTGAGTGTGGGTCAAGCCAGGCGGATACCACCTTGGTTGTGTGTACTTGGAGGAGCTCTTGCTGCTGCTAGCTTCATGATCATAGCAGGCCTTTTTGACTGGATCATCCAAAGTGATCGATCCTAAAGACTCCTCCAATTTTGTCATCGATTGTGCCCATTTTTATGACACCTCCAAAAGCATTCTCTTGATGGACAAAAGTGGAAGCAGCAGGTTCGTTATCTAGCTTCGAGCGCCACTCTTGCTTAGACGCGGTGGTGGTGCTCCCTCCTTGATCCTTGATCGGTCGAGAATCCATCCGATCTGAAGTAGGGTTGGAGACCCTTGTTAAGACATCTCTTGGTCCGTTCCACCCCGAATGAAATGGCAGGTATGACACCGATGGAACGGGCATCGGCGGCATAGGCATTGGTGGCACGGGGATCGATGGTCCTATGTATGGATGCCACTCTGGGAACGGTGGGCAAGGCATAGGATGGAACCACAGTGGCGCCACTCTGAACCAATGTGAAGGAAAAGGAGGAGGAGGCCCGTGCACACTTATGGTTGGCCTCATCTTCTTCCTAGGTAGGTTACCCCCTAGGTGCTGATCTAAGTCGCTTCATAGACCAATTATTCAAATCTATCTTTTAATTCTTGTACTTAGCCATGAGCCGGTCGAAGGCGCTTTTGGACCCTATCTTTCGATCTGTGGCTTTGTCTTGGTTTATCTTCCACTTGCCCACCTCTGGATTCTTCAGCTTTATCATTTTGGGCTGCAGAGCTTGCCCCCTGGGTCTCGAGCCTTGAATGGTGATTTTGAGAGACTCTTGACCATCGGGGGACTTTTTGATCACCGCTTTCCTAGAGGGCCCTTTCTCACTCGGAGAGATAGGCATCTCGTCTCCGATGACCACGTTCTTTCCCTTCGTTGTATAGGTTTGATGAGGCCGAATCAACACCTTAGGGTTGAGCTTATCGATCTGCATCTTCTTAAGACTCAACCGTCTCTCATTAAGGGCCGATTGGACCTGTCGACGAAAAACATTGCAATCGTTAGTAGCATGAGTATAAGAGTTATGCCATTTACAATATGCTCTACGATTAATCTCATCTGCCGAAGTTAAAGTGTATGTAAACTTAATGTATCTACCTTTGTGTCGCTCGTCAAATATTTTGTCACACTTAGTTACATCAAAGGTGTATTTCACATCATTTTTCTGATTCTTATGAACCGGTTTGAGCAAATCAGAAGCAAATCATTTGGCCTTGGATGGCCAAACGAACTCGACAGCCAAAATGTCAATAAAATCATCATCGGAGCTATCCAAATCATATTCCACAACGTGTAAGCTGTGACGGGTTTTATAATCATGTTTTATCTCTTTACTTCAGCTTTCTTGAGCCGAAGCTCTTTGTTGGAGGTGAGTGAGTATTAGAAAATCGTACCCCTACAACTTTTCCCTAAGGTGCGACCGTAAACCACTAAAAGCTAGGTCAGCTAAATCCTTTTCAAAAATCGTTAAATTAAAGCTTCGGTTCTTAATATCTCTAAACCGCCAAAGATAATCAACGACGGGTTCATCTTTTTCTTGTGGAACCAATGTCAAATGTGACAACTTTAATTTGTTGTCCTCGAAGTAAAAATGATCATGTAATTTACGCTCTAACGATTCCCAAGTATAAATGGAGCTCGGGGACAATGATGGAAACCAAGAGAAAGTGATTCCGGTTAGTGATAAAGAAAATGATGAAAACATGCCATCCTATGGGATATGAGACTGAATCAAAATACGTGGGGTATGTTTTTTTGATAAATTCGGTCTCTCCCCTTAAGGTCTACCCCTAGCATTTTGCGAAATCGTTTATTTAAATCTTCCTTAATGTGTGGCATATAGTCTTCTATGTTGGCAATGAGTGGACTAGTGGGCGCGACCGATGGTGATCAGTGTAGACTTGTCTTCATGGCACTAAATAATTCGTTAGGAACGGGGCCATTAGGGATACATGTACCGCTCGGTGGGATAGGTGGCGTGCTATATGCAACAGTACGGGAAGGAGAGAAAAATGTATCCAATTTATTCAATCAGCTAGTAGTCGGATTGGGAATGCTAGTGATTGGTTCTATGCTAGCGAGAGACACTACCAAAGCGTTAGTTTGCCCATAAGGGGGAAAACTAAATTGTCCACTAAACGAGTTCAACGGCATGCTATACGGAGGTTGTTCTATACTTGCAGTGGGCGCCGAAGTACTAATAGGAGGACCTACATGTGCGACATGAGATGATGATGCAATACTGACATTCTTAGACTTAGACATGTTCTCTTGAATCATGTATTGCATATCATTTGTTCTTCAAATTGGCAAAATAATATGAAAGGTCTTCAAAAGTAATGGGAGGGTGCGAAGATGTTCTTATATTGGCAGCACTCAAGGCCACGTCGTTGTCGACAGCCGAAAGAACGGGCTCTTTTACTTGAGAGATCGTGCCTTGGCGGTCCTTTTTGAAACACGTTAAGTACTCCTGCAGCTCCGACTCCTCGCGCCTTGCGCGCCTCCTCAGAGGCCTTTCAGTGTTCCAAGAATACCTTGCGCGCCTCCTCAGGCAACTCCTCCAAGGACGGCATGATGATATTCGTCGTGGAGATCTCATAGTTCATGGTGAAAAACATGATTCGATTTGTGCAATCGAAATCACTCGTTCCCCAGCGGAGTCGCCAAAAAGTGTGTTGACGCTGAAATCGGGTCCAGGCCAACACACCGCTCGCATGTCCATGTGCGGGAAAGCCGATGTTTCTTCAATGTCGGGTTTGGATAGCACCTAGACAATCCCGCCTCGAGAGGTACCCCGTCGGAGGAGGATCATCTTAGGGATGATTCTGGCTCGATCAGGCCAGCCGAATCGCCTTCAATCGTTGTCGGGACAAAGGAAGAACAACATGGGGGTTTGGAGAAGAACAAAATGTAAAGGCAAATTGTTTGATCAATTGGGATGGTCCTCAACCGGCTATGGGCCTCTGTTTTATAGAGGTGGGATGGTCTTATCCCGCAGGGCAACGGATCCCATAAGTTTGGAAAGAAATTAGAATCAATCTGCTAAAACTTTCTAGGATCGACACCACTGAAGTGTCCGATAAAGTGCCGGATACTCCGGTGACCGGAGTTTCCAGTAGAATGCCAGAGTGTCCGTCGTGTAAATTCCCGAACCCGAGAGGGCTCACCAAACACTCTGGTACTATGTTGGTATGGCAGAACCACCCCAAAAACATAGGACGGCTCTTCTACGATCGATCTTGGGTGATAATATAAAATAGAGGAAACCGATTAAAGTCTTACAATAGAGTTCAAGTAGTCTTAGCAGAGATAAGTTTAAAACAGAGTTTAAAACATAGCGGATGCGATATGGAAGAGATACGACGATTTCCTAATATAAAATATATCTTGCCCTAAGACATGCTTCACTCCTCGCGACAGGAGTTCGATGAGTAGGGAACCGGCTCACAGGACCAGTTAGCCAGGGGTTCACCTTCCCACACTCCCTTGTCGCAATAGCTACACCAGCTACCTGCAGGAAAAGCTACAACACAACAAAAAGGGGAAACAACAAACTGTGAGTACGAATTACTCAGCAAGACTTAGCCGTAAAAAATGGCCAACTACAGTGGAGTCCTAAGCGTGAGAGGCTGACTCACAGAGATGGCCATTTGCATAAAGCATAGCACTATTAGTGAATCTTTAATTTCAACTTTTTGCGGTAGGTTAAATTCACGGAATAAAAATTTAATTTGCACTATAAACTAGAGCAAGCATGGTTGCCAAGCAAATACCTTTACTAAGCAAACAAATCATATTATTGTTATTATTAGTCCAGTTGTTACTACGATGTCACTTAGTGAACAAGTGGTACTCGTTACTGTGAGGGGCAGCGATTATAATCGATTTACACCAGCTCGGAAAACCCAAAGTATAAGACATGTACGCGCTTCCCAGAAGCTGCACGCGGCAACCTTTCGCAATAATACCATAGGGCCAGTCCGACGCGCACCTCTCCCAAGCACATGGTCCTCCATGCGATCACCACGCCGGGTGCATCTACGGTTAGATCCAAGGCTTTTCTCTACTCCTCGCCGAAAGAGAGGTAGGGTTACGTCCAATCACTACGGTATCGGGCTACGTCAGTTTCCTGGTTCTCACGTTCCTAGTATGCCTTCGGTACTGTTGAAACTTGCTCAACAAGGTCACACTGGAATCGGTCCTTAACCGACACAGACGGGGCTACCACCGCGAGGGCCCAGCCTTCTCAACCCTTCTATATTCTATCCCTACCCAGTCTTAGGTTTATTCAAGTGTGGGATAAAATAAAACCTATAGCTCGCGAGTGAGGTTTCTCATTCACTCGACTTCTACCTTTTATTAGAACTCATAGCCTAGCTCTACATCAAGCTACCTGTACCAATATACACTTAATAAGGTAAGTAGCACTATCATGCATTTTAGGGTTCCAAACAACTCCTACAACTTAATGCACAGTACATTAACCATACAATACAAAGTGATAAAATAAGAACTTAAAAAGGGGTTAATGCACCAAGGTTTGCCTTCGGTTTGCTGAGAGTTAGCACAAACAAGCTAGAGATCTTCAGCGACGGACGTCTCCGGAGCAACTAGAGCATGTTGCTGATCTTCCACGTCGTTTTCTAAGTGCATGAAATGATTTGCGAACTTGATTAGCTATGCAACTACTAAAATGCTAAGGTCATGCGATGATATGCTCATGAAGGCATATGACAAGAGCAGTATGCGAATGCTTTTATGCGAAATGAGTTTATTAAACTAACATGCTCTCTGTAAATATATGGCAAGGTTCTGATTTTTACCTAGAATGAATTTTCTATACTCTACTAAATAGTTCATAATAGGGAAATTACTTCTAAATTTCCTTAATATGGTTCTCGAAGGCATAAAATACAATTCTAGTGGCTCATAATATTAATAAGACTATAAACTAATTTCTGAACAAGTTATACAATTTATTATTAAACTATGAATTTATAATGAATTAATCTCTAACTAATAGTAAATAATCATTTATAAAAATTCTACAGGCACATAAATTTTAATTAATTCTACGATGACATAAGTTAATTAGTAGAAGCTAAATATAAAATTTTTACATTTTAATAATGCATGAAAATGATGATATGCATGTATGTATAATGCACATTATTTAATTAATAGAAATATATCCAATGCATAAAATGCAACTTTCATATATCTAAAATATTCTACATGATGAGAGGATTCCAACGGTATATTATTTATAATTTTTGGAGCTAGAATGAACTTTCTGCGATTTTTGGAATTTAAGCTATTTTCTGATTAATTATTAAATATTATCACGAGAATAAAATGATAACAGAGAATGAACCGCTGGGCTTGGCCTTGGGCCGCGAAGCACACGCCCAACATGGCAAGGCCAGCGTGGGGTAGGCCGCTCGGCTTGGCCCAAACCTGGGCCGCACAAGGCCGGCCCACGGAACGAGGGGTGACCACGGAGGCGCACGCTGGGCGCGTGCTGGGCGGCCAGAACGCCCACGCGCCTTGTCGGAGTAGGCTGCCGGCGGCGAGATCCAGGGCCAAGAGGGTCGCCGCGGCGCGGGGAGCTCGGAAGAGGGTTCAACGGCCTGATTTGCTCACCGGGATGCGTCTGGCGATGAGCAACGGTGGACTGTGAGGTTCGGCGGTGGCTCCCGGAGAAAGTGGTCAACGAGGAGCGAGCAGAAGGGACCCTAGAGCTTCACCGGAGCTGTGAGAACACCGACACGGAGGTTGTCGTCGTGGAGGAGGAGCGGAGAGGGGGCGTCCATGGCGAGGTCGTGGCTCAAGCGGCCGGCGGTCATTGAAGCTTTGAAATCCCTGGGAATCCGGCCACGAAAACTCGATTGAAGACTCACAAGGACTTGTAGGTCATGGAGAAGGTCAGAGCGTGAAGGAAACGCGGCGAGGCTCACCAGAGTTGCCGGATTTCACCAGAGAACAGCGGCTGGCCTAAAACTGCGAGTTGGGGCAAAATCTTCAAAATCCAAGGACAAACCGACGCGGAATCACCAAGGAAGCTTGGGGGTTTGCAAGAGGACCTAGAGAGGCCGCGATCTGTACTGTTTTGGGAGCTCAGAACGTGTCGTGGAGACGGGGCGCCGAGCTCGACCGTGGGGGCGGCAATGGATCTCTACCTCTAGAATGGATGAAAATGAGGGGAGGGAGATGGAGGAGGGCCGGCTGGGGGGGGGGGGGGTTCTTGGACACGAGTCAGGGGCAAGGGCGTGTGGCCGGCCTGCATGCGCGCCGCACGGGCTGACGCTGGCGCGGGCTGGTTGGTGGAGGAAGAAGGTGCTGACTAGGTCCCGCTTGACAGGAAATGGCCCAGCACACATAATACTTAGGTATTTTGTGCACAAAGAAAGAACAAGCAAACAATCTCGAAAATTGATAAAAGAACATGTGGTCTAGAAGATTACCAACATGCACAGGTTATTGCAAAGTAGGATAAAAGATATGGAAATCCGAAAACGGTTAAATGGTAAGGAAACTTGGAAAATCTGCTGAAAGGCAGATCAATTAACCAACTTTGGAGGTCTTAAAGAAATATCTCCCGAGCTCCGATGTGAATGAAACTTGGTAGAGATGTTCTTTACATGGTCTTCTACCATCCTACTGACATGCACAGGCAGTTTCCCAAGGAATTGAAAGATATTGGATTTCAAAATTGGTTATCTGATTAGAGGACTTTGAAAAATCTGCTGAAGGTAGACCAGGTAACCAAATTTGAAGCTTTGCAAGAATTATCTCCAGAACTCCTTTCAATGTGAAACTTTGCAGATCGGTAGAACAGAGATAGATGAACAACTTGTGTTTTAGAATCCTGTTGAAGTTTGCACGGGATTTGAAACTACAGGATTTGGAAGATCGATACTCGTTAAGAATGCAGAGTTTTGGGTTGGAGTCTTGGTCTAAAGGATTTAGCCAACCTTAGAGTACTTTCACTCCAAAATGTTTGGTTCCCCGACTTCATAACTTTTGTTTCCAAAATTTTTGAACATTCTCCTTTTTAAAAGGCTACGGCTGGACACTTCGGTGGACAAAGTGTCCCAACCCAAGAGGGCTCACTGGAGACTCCGATACTATACCGGATACTCCGGTGGTCGAAGTGCCCCCAATCCGAGAGGACTTCTCGGACACTCTGGCAACCATGGTTCACAAAACCGCTCGAAAACCACAGTAAACCACGGTTTTCGACCAAACCGCTGCGGCTCGGTTTTTACGGTTTACGGGTTTTCGTTTTAAAAATTTAAATTTTTTTTGAAAATTTGAAAAAATTTGAAAATTTAAAAACCGCTCAAACCGAGCGGTTTACCGCAAAAACTGTTGAGAAACCACTCAAACTGGTTTGATTTCAAATTCAAAAACGGTAAACCGTAAAAACCGTTCGGTTTTCTCTCAAAATTTTGATTTTTGAATTTGTTCGGTTTTTGTAATGGTTTTTGCGGTTTTTACGGTTTTCGTTAAACCGCTCTAGAGCGGTTTTCACGGTTTAAACGGTTTTTGAAACCCTGCTGGCACCTTGCCGAACAATCCAGTGGCCCTGATTTTTGAGTGTCAACAGACCCCCTTAGCCTCAGTAGGATCTCCTCCTTCCACACCGTTTCAAGTCATGTTGGTCCAGATGAGCTCGTCATCGGCCTTACCTAGCTTCTTAGACAAAGAATATGGCATTAGATTAATAATCGCACTGCCATCTACAAACATACGAGAAATCGGTGTGCCATTGATATGACCACTCACATAGAGAGGCTTCAAATGGTTCTCCAATTCCTCAGACTTCTCAAAGATAGACTTTTCGGCCCAAAGTCGAATTGTGCCATGACCTCTTCTTCCTCTATCAAAGAATAATCGGAAAGAGACAAGCAAATAGTGTTGATGTCCATATCTTCTCGAGGCAGTGTAGACTCGTAGTCCAAGAGGTCATCATCGTCGAACTCGGACATGTCGACATCTCTTGTGGGAGAAGGCGCTGTAAAGTTCTCTCCCAAGACGGCGTCGGCCAAACCAAGTTGTTTCGGAGTAGCCTCCTCTTCCTCCGCCACCGATGGAGTAGGAGCCTCGGGCTCCTTAACCCTCCACTTTTTACCTTGAGGGACCATCGGCTTGATCTCATTGAAGACCTCGTTACTCTTCTTCTCCGCCTCTTCCTCTCGCATCTTTCGGAGGCGCAGCCTTTGGAGCTTCCTCTTCTAAGTGTGGGTCAAGCCAGGCGGACACCACCTCAGTTGTGTGTACTTAGAGGAGCTCTTGCTACTGCTAGCTTCATGATCATGGGAGGCCTTTTCAACTGGATCATCCAAAGTGACCAATTCCGTGAAGACTCCCTCGATTTTGACATCGGTTGTGCCGATTTTAAGGACATCTCCAGATGCACTCTCTTAGTGGACAAAAGTGGAAGTAGCAGGTTTGTTACCTTGCTTCGAGCGTCACTCTTATTTAGGCGCGGTGGTGGAGCTCCCTCCTTGATCTTTGATCTGTCGAGAATCCGTTCGATCTGGAGTAGGGTTAGATAGCTTTGTGAAGACATCTCCTCTCGGTCCGTTCCACCTCGGATGAAATGACGTATATGGCACCGGTGGAACGGGCATCGACGACATAGGCATCGGTGGCAGGGGCATCCATGGTCCCATGTATGGATGCCACACCGAGAACGGTGGGCAAGGCATAGGATGGAACCATGGTGGCAGCACTCCGAACCCATGTGGAGAAAAAGGAGGAGGAGGCCCGTGCACATTTACGGTTGGCCTCATCTCCTTCCTAGGTGGGCTGCCCCCTAGGTGATGATCTTGGTCGCTTCATAGACCGATTATTTAAATCGGTCTTTTGATTCTTGTACTCAGCCATGAACCGGTCGAAGGCACTTTTGGACTCTATTTTCTGATCCGTGGCTTTGCCTTGGTTTATCTTCCACTCGCCCACCTCCGGATTCTTCGGCTTTATCATCTTGGGCTGTGGAGATTTCCTCCCAGGTCTCAAGCCTTGAATGGTGACTTTAAGAGACTCTTGACCATCGGGAGACTTTTCGAACACCATTTTCCTAGAGGCCCCTTTCTCACTCTGATAAATAGGCATCTCATCCCCAATGACCACGTTCTTTCTCTTGGTTGTATCGGCTTGATGAGGCCGAATCAACACCTTGGTGTTGAGCTTGAGAGTGTTGACGGGAAACAGGTGCTTGTTGATCTGCATCTTCTTAGGACTCAATCATCCCTCATTTAGGGCTGATTGGACTTGTCGATAGAAAATATTGCAATCATTAGTGGCATGAGAATAAAAATTATGCCATTTACAACATGCTTTAAGCTTAATCTCATTTGCCAGAGGTAAAGTATACGCAATCTTATTGTACCCACCTTTGTGTAGCTCATCAAATATTTTATCAAGCTTAGCTACATCAAAGGTGTATTTCACATCGTCTTTTCGGTTCTTATGAAACGGTTTGAGCGAATCACAAGCGAATAATTTGGTCTTAGAGGACCAAACAAACTCGGCAGCTAGAATATCATTAGAATCATCATCGGAACTATCTGAATCATATTTTACGATGTGCACGGTGTGGCGGCTCTTGTATTCATGTTTTATTTCTTTGCTTCGACTTTCTTGAGCCGAATCCCTTTGTTGGAGGTGAGTGAGTGTAAGAAAATTGTACCCCCTCCAAATTTTCTCTAAGATATGACTGCAAACCACTAAAAGCTAGGTCGACTAAATCTTTTTTTAAAATTTTTAAATTAAAGCATCGGTTCTTAACATCTCTAAACCGCCGAAGATAATCAACGACAGGTTCATTTGTTTCTTGCCGAACCGATGTCAAATGTGACAACTTCAACTCGTTGTCCTCGAAATAAAAGTGATCATGAAATTTACGCTCTAAAGACTCCCATGTGTAAATGGAGCCCGAGAACAATGAGAAAAACCACGAGAAAGCAGTTCTGGTTAGCGACAAAGAAAACAAGCGTACTTTCAAAGCTTCGCTAAAACTCGCTACTCCTAATTGCGCCACATATTAGCTAACATGTTCCCAAGTAGTTTTACTATCTTCGCCATTATTTGACGAAGTCGGGCACATGCCATCCACTAGGATAAGGGATTGAATCAAAATATGCGGAGTACAGTTTTTGGTAAATGTGGTCTCTTCCCTTGAGGTCTACCCTAGCATTTCGCGAAATTGTTTGTTTAAGTCCTCTTTAATGCGCGTCATACACTCCTCTATGTTGACAATGGGTGGCCTAGCGGAAGTACTCCCTTCGTCTCTAAATATAAGCATTTCTGAGTTTGGTCAAAGTCAAACGCTATCAACTTTGACTTAATAATATCTATATATTTAAATAATTTTTAATATAAAAAATTAGATATTATAAAAGTATGTTTCATGAAGAATCTAAGTAACATGATATATATAAAATAAAACATCATTAATTTTATATTATTAATAGTCAAAGTTAAAGAAGTTTGACTTTGCTTAAATATAGAAATGCTTATATTTAGAGACGGAGGTAGTACTAGACGGTGAAGGGTGTACACTTGTTTTCATGGCACTAAATAGTTTATTGAGAATGGGGCCATAAAGGATACCCGAACCGCTTGGTGGGATAGGTGGTGTGCTATGTGTGATGGTACAGTAAGGAGAAATAAAATAAGCCCACTCATTCAATCGGCTTGTGGGCGGATTGAAGATGCTAGTGATTGGCTCTACGCTAGCGGGAGACACTATCAAAAGCTTTCATTTGCACATGCGACGAAAAACTAGTTTGTCAACTAAACGAGTTCAACGGCATACCATACGAGGGATGTTCTACACTAAAGGTAGTCGGCGCCGATGCACTAGTGGTAGAGCCTACATATGCAACATGAGAAGACGATGCAATACTAGCATTTTTAGACTTAAACAAGTTTTTTTGATCATGTATTGCATATCGCTCGTCAAAACCTTCTTCATATTGTCAAGGCCTACATGTGCTTCACGGCTGCAAGAGCTGCTTCTATGGCTGCTACCTTCTGCACCTTTAGCACGGTGATGTTCTTCAGTGTTTTAGGGGGGTGGCCCATCCGGAATGGTGTGGGGGGAATAAGTCAATAACCCCTCTCTTGTATCTTTTCCTCTTTTCTTAATGAAATGATGACACATTCAAGAAAAAAAAAGCATTGATGTCTTGGAGCCAATCGACTGAAAGAAGCATGTCGTCTTGACAATTTGTTCCCTCGTGTTTTCGAAGATCATACTCTTTTATGGCTATAGAGAAATCGAATATGAAAGTGCATGAATTCTTAACTTTTCCTCTCTTTTGAAAGTTCATACATCCATTATTCAGAATGATCTATTTAACATTTAATCGAGATACACATTCATTTTGTCAATGCCAGAACAGTTCTAGCAAATAAAAATGACTTAATTTTATGGAGGACAGCTTCCTGGGTCAGCAAAGTCATTTCTACATTCTTCAATCAGCCACCAGTAACATGCAAGTTATGTACTCCCTCCGTCTCAAATTATAAGTCACTTTGAACTCCTCAAAATTTCTCAAATTATAAGTCGTTCTCACATACAGGGACAACTTTTTCTATTCTCAATACATGTCCACTCTATCTCTCATCTTCGTTTTTAGAACATCTCACATTTTTCACTTTTCTTAATTTTCGTGTCTAGACCTAAAACAACTTATGAAAAAGGGACGGAGGGTGTATATAAAACTAAAACATGTTGTTCTGGCAAAACGAACTGAGTTTATAAGTCATTCCCACCTTCTTCACGTGAAATGTGAAGAACTATCGGCTGCCCAGAAATATGAAAGAGGGGTTCTAGCACTGAAATGTGCAAGACGGTTCTAGCAAAACTCAGTCCTACTTATTGAAGAATGTATAAATGACTTATAAGCGCAGGAACTTTAATATTTTTATAAATTATTTTTATTTGACTCTATCGCAACATATTCCAATGTACTTTCCAAACATTGAAGTACCAAAGCATCTATTGCTGCCATCTCTGCTGAGCTCTAGAGCCGGTGTGTGCTTCATAGTGATGAAGTTAAAACATATGCACAACGGCACTTCAGAACCTTAGCAAGATTGGGCAAACACGCCACAGTGTGAACTTATAGCTGGTACAAGGCATGAAATTTGACCACAGATAAAAAAATGAGAGTGTAGAGTGGCCCTTTTGAAAGTTGCACAAAATTGACATATTTGAAATTTCGGTTCACATTTTAAAAATGGAAACAGCTATTCGCCATTGATAGTCTACTAGACTGCTACAGAATACCAACATTTTCCCTGTTCAATTCTTCCTTACTAAGCTAGTGCTAAGTTACCAGAGAATATGCTAATAAATCTAATAGATTCTTGCTAAGATTTTTTCTATGGAAGGAATTGCGGTGACGCGGCACTCGCCGCCCACCCCTCAGGTATGGCATACTTCATTTAAAATTGGCAAGATCCTAAATTATTAATTGCAATATAAAATGAGAAATTGCTGCTCCTTCTGGAACCTCAATTGAAGTTTTCCATTCACCATTCGCTTGATGTGGCGTCTATTAGTGGCTCGAAAACAAGCTTACTTTCAGAATAATTAACTAGGCTGACAATAAATATTTCTTGGCGTACATGTATATCTGTTTTTAAAGGAAGACCTATTTTTTTACAGTATCTGTCGCTTATCTGGTCAGAATAATAAGCCTTCTTCGGTAATTATTCTTCAGCTCTGGGTTTTATTTGAGGAATACGGTTACGGAATCAATTGTATCCAAAAACTTAGTCTTGACAAAAATTTCGCAGAATCCTTTTCAGTAGCAGTTCTTTGCCTTGAACCTATATATAAAGGCCTAACGCCCCCTAATTCAGGCATAAAGAATCTATCAGCTCTGTTGACCATGACAATGACGTCTCAGTTTGCAGCAGCAGCCTTCCTGATGATTGGCCTTATTGCTCTTGCAATGCCGGCAAACTGCAACAATGAAGGTACGCATGTTCATCCTATGTGTTGATTAAAAATGGGCTTCAATTTAAAGCATGCATCCTAACTTTCCATGTTGAGACTTGAAGGTGACATACTGTATGCACAAAGAACAGCATGGCAGCGGCCGCTTGATGCACTGGAGAGCTGGGATCCAACCCTTGACAATCCCTGTCTTTGGGGTTATGTCACATGCGACCGTGAAAACTATGTGATCCGCTTGTATGCCAGTCTATTCATTCCTTATTATTATGATATATGCATATTTCTCCTTTTAGGACTGTAGAACCATTAATTGCCATTATTTTAAAAAGTAAAGTAATAAAGATCCTAAACTCCTGGTATTTTTCATGTGATGGGGCGTTATGAGTCGCCATTTTTCTTCATTTGTCTAGTATCTATTATATATGGAGGGATAACTTACTGAACATATTTATACATATCTTGCTTCTTTTGAAGGGATTTGGAGAACGTTGGTATTTCAGGCCCGCTGGTTCCGGAGCTTGGAGATCTGAAGAAGCTTCAATGCCTGTAAGAAATAGAAAAAGACACTACAGATCTCATCACCTAAACTCAAAATGGAAAATTTTATCTGCTAATTTGCTAATGTTGCAGGAATGTCTTCAATAATAGCCTGAATGGGCTAATACCAACAACCCTGGGTAACTTGAGTAATCTTGTTGGCCTGGATCTTCATGATAACCAGTTCTCTGGCACAATACCGGGTTCACTTGGCGCCATCAGCACACTGAAAAATATGTATACCATTTGTCAGAACTTTTACACATATCAGATGCATAAAACTGATCATGAAATTTGATTATCGTTTATAAATTGCAGAAACATGAATGTATGAAATGTGTTGTTCTGCAGGAGGTTAGATGGAAACAATCTGACGGGAGCCATACCCTCATCTTTGGGCAATCTCACCAACCTTGTTGACTTGGAGCTTCAGAACAATGCGCTGAGTGGATCTATTCCTGCCTCTCTGGGTAGCATCAGCAAATTGCAGCATCTGTATGTTATTCTCCTTAATACACTGATATAGTGATAATACAAGTATACAACTAGAAAACGGCCACAAGCACACTACACTGCTACAACTACGCTACTACATTGTTTTCTTTCCACAAGTGTCAATGACAGAATTCTGAGATGTTGAAGTGAAATTGACCGTTTCTTGCTGGTGATATTCAGTTTGCTTTTTTAAAAATTAGTACCATTTTAACTGTTGGATATTCTCTGCAGGCGATTGAATGGGAATATGCTAACTGGAACAGTGCCAAGGGAAATCCTCTCTCTTGTCAGTGCAGGGACCTTGTTCGAACTGTGAGTAGATTGGTTCAAATTTACCCTAGTACTTCTGCATCGCAATGTTATCATTTATAAATGTTATTGTTGAAATGCCTTGCACTAACACATGAAAAATGTCATGTGCTTTCAGAAATATTGAAAATAACAACGTTACCCGGATACCGATATCAAGAGGATTAAGAAGCCCCAACACAAATGTTATACCGTGTTTTTGGTTGATCATTGCTTCCATGCTCCTCTTTTAGCAAAGGTATGGTTTTACCGAGTCTTCTTTTTCTATGGCAAATCACACCCATTCTTTTCTATATTCATGTATATTATTTGTCTACTCACAAGATGTACGAATTGGCCTGTTGCAGTGATCGATTGTATTTGTCCAAGACATGCTAGAGGATGCAAGATGAGTCAAAGAACAATACTCTGTTTTCTCCAGGCAATATATTAACTACACATGAATAATGGTCTGATATGTGTGTTAGCACCTTTAATAAAAGCATGTTCATTTTCTGTCAAATGCTTATATATTTTTATTTATTATTTCATATACTTGATCAATGATGAGATGCGTTATTTTTTATATTACGGAATGGAAATAATTCTTTAGGTACCTCCCCAACCATGAATGTATGAAAAGACGGAAAGGAGAGAAAAACAACATGGACGAAGATTTTGCAGGATAAAACTAATTTGAATTGATAAAACATTAAAAAATACCTGGAAATTGTCAATTGTCGTTAGCATGTAAAAGATCAACACTAAATTCACATATCTTGTTTTGTGGAAGGCCAGATTCAACACAGCACATTTGAATTTAACAAATAGACATAAAGATTATGATTTGCTTTTAAAATTAGATCGATTCTGATGTGGGGAACAACTGTTAAAAGAGCATTTTCAACAACAAATTCCCTACAGCAAGTTTAGAAAAAGAGTTGCTTATAGTCAGCGAAAGGTTCAAGATGGGATTGTTGCTCCTAGGTATGTGCCTTCAGTTTTGCAGTTGGCTGATTTCTTCACGAAGGCACAAACTCGACATCAGCATAGATTTTTTCTCTTCAAACTCAATGTTGTTGATCTACCATGAGTTTGAGGGGGGGTTAGAGATATGTGTATAGATTAGAGGTTTTTTGTATTTTTGATTTCTCCGAGGGGTTCTATGTATATTTTTCTCACCTGTAACTATATATTATGACCCTTTGCTCCCTTGATGAATACAAGTGCTATTCATAACAAGATGAATGACCATTTAGGCTGAGCTATATGATCTGGCATGAGGCCCGTAATTTGGGCTGGGCTATATAGTCTGAGGCCCACAATTTTTGGCCTGTCTAAAGCATGACAAAACATTATCTGAGTTGTGTTTGAGCCAAAGATCAGTCATATGCATGCTAGGCTCGCACGCCACCGCATGTTTATAAACATCTAAAAATAGGATATTTAACCACTACTATTCCAATAGCCTAACATCTCTAGGTGTTAGAGCCTGTTTGGATGGATGCCAAACTATGCCACACCAAAAGCTAGTAGCAAACCAAAGACCCTCCTTCTAGTGTAATTTAGTGGTGTCGTAATTTTGACGCGATTCGAACTTTTTGTTTGGCATGTTTTGGTAGCAATTAAAACAGATCTTTAATCATTGACATGGTAGACCCACCTCAGTATCTCAAGTTACTGGTTTGAACCTCAACTTTATTTTTTATAGTACCAAGTTTTATATTCCTATTTATAGTGAAGACTCGGTGGCATAGTGGGCTAAGAACTGACAGGGCCCCTATTAATATTAAACAGGCTGCTGGTTAGGCAGGTGGGCTGCTGTCAACAGCCCATCACTGTACTCATGCTGTATCCGCAAAGAAAAAGGGACCTGATGGCAGTGAAACTAAGTGTTGAAAGAGCATTTTTCAGCAACGAATTGACTAGAGTAAGTTGTAAGAATCGCTAGTCTTTTGGGTAATTTTTTGTTCACTTTCATTTGAGCAGGATGTTTTCTTCAATGTAAGTAAAATAATACTCCAATTTTAAATTGTTGTATTATTAGAAAACAGCTCTAATTAAAAAATAAACTAAAATCATTACATGACGACACTAATTTGAGAATGGAAATGAGTGTATAATAAAATGTTTGCGATGGTGTGGCAGGAAAATACACTTAACCCGTTAAAAACCCTAAGCACATAACTGTGTAGTAGATGAGATCACAAATCGATACCATTAGAGGCACAGTGCAGTGAAAAACGAGCTGGAAGAGGCTTGGACGCCTGGAAATAATTGGAGTAGTTGTACTGATAATTTGATTAGCACCTCAACAACAACAACAGAGCCTCCCAAGTTTCTCAATACAAGGCAGAACACTACAAGTAATAGCTAAAGATGCTTGAGAGTTCCAGTGCTTTTTTAACATTTGTTACATCATCATGAGAATAACATAAGTAGTAATCATGGTAAAATCATACTAATTTCAGAATGGATTCCGAAAGCGCACAGAATTATCATTGTAGGATTTCACTCAGGAGTATTATGGGTATCAAATTTTTCTCAAAGAAAGGTATGGGCAGTATTCAAGATAGAATTTACTCTAATGACTAATTCAAAGCAAGACTACTCTTATTGAATTAACTAGGTCTAAAATAAGGGTAAGCATATATGAATAGGATAGTGGCCACACACACGTCGAACTCCCACTCTACTCTATTCTAACTACACTTTAATGGCAGTTATATGGACAAGGCAAGTTCTTTATGTACTTCTTAGTTTCATAAGTATATATATCACCTAGTCAAACTATAGTTTAAGACTCAACTCCAGAGGTACCCAGGCACTACTGAGGTGATGCTTTCTGACTTAGTTTAATAAGCCAAAGTACACCATCTTTAATAAGACATACGTCACACCTGAACATAAAAGATTACAATGGATGGACAAGATAGTCACACTTGCCGCCAACCTCTACAGACCGTGAGGTACACCCGCATTCAACGAAGGTGACTAACCCGAACACCATGTCCACATCCAAATATACCTTAACCCTTTCGAATAGCAAAGCTAGGACAAAGGCAAACTTAAAAGTACATTAAATCAATGTCGTGGCATAGATGCCTAAATATGCATCAACTAATATAATAAGTAGGCTCTACTTAGTATAATCATACTTAAGTCTATTGACAAATACATCAAAAAAGAACAACTTACCCATAAATATAAATATGACTATATTAAGGGAGACATAATAAAAGAAAACTATATCGTTATTCGTAACCAAAGTCAACATAAAAGGAAAAGATGCATAAGAAGAATACTCACAAACTCCTCCACAATAACTTGGGAACTAGGGAGAGACTCCTCCATCCTAATGCCACTCTGACAATAGGGATTTAATGAAGTACGAGTGGAAAATCCGAAATGTGGTGTGTCTCTAAGTGAGGGGGGTGAAGAGTCATATTTATAGCTTTCAAAGGTTAGCCGGGAAACCGTGCGCCAAGCCACCATCAAGTCTTCAAAAAGCACGGGAGACCCAGCACGTGGAGGCCATCTGAAAAAGACGCCAACGGCCGGTTGGTCGACCAACCCGACAGTTGGGCCTCCCGGGCCTAGCTTTGGGTGGGTCCCTTTCTGGTGGGTTTTCGGTGGGGTTCATCCAGAGATTCTTCAGAATATTCATTCTATCTCCATGGGTTGACTCCTTGCCACATAGCACTGTCAGATTCTTCTATTTATTTACTTTCACCATTTTGGATTATTTTCTTACTTTATAAAGTTGATTTTTTTCACCTGCATACATATTTTCTCAAAGTACAAAGAACTAGATTATTGAAAATAAAATGCGTGCAAAAATGCTAAGTATTCATTTATTTTCTGAGGTTTATTGGCGGTATAAGTGGTAGTTAAGTACCGCCAACAGTTTTTTCTGGATTACAGCAGCACCTGGATGCTCAAATTTGGGATGAACCCCGTATGAACAAGAGCTATCAAAGGTTATCTAGGCTCGGTAGGCTAGCTAGATCCTCTTCACGTGCCACTGGAAAAAGAGGAGATGTATCTTGAGAGAGGAGGATAAAAATAATGGCAATCTGGACAGGGCTATGATGGAAAGATTCAGAAAGCTCACTGATGATCTGGCCCTGAAAAAATTCCGATGCATGGACACAAATACACTTGGTCAAATGAACAAGATTCTCCTACTTTGGTAAAGCTTGATAGGGTTCTGTGTTCACCGGATTGGGACCACCTCTTCCCCAATTCTCCTTCAGAGTGCAGCTTCGGAGGACTCTGATCACTGCCCACTGTTGCTTGGGCTACAGGATAACAAGCCAGGATTGCGTCGGTTTATTTTTCAATCTTATTCGCCAAAGCTTGAAGGTTTTCAGGAGGCCGTTGAGTGCGCCTGAACTTCTGTGCAGTCTGCACCTTGCTCCTTTGAGGTGCTATCAAAAAAATTTCAATCACTTACTTGGCGGCTACAAAGTTGGAGTCAGAAACAAGTAGGGCATGTAAATTCACAGCTCGAGCTTGCTAAAGAAGTTCTGCATAAGCTGAAAATAGCAAAGGACAACAGGGTGCTATCTGATGAGGAGGAATGGTTGCGGAAAAGCCTCAAGAAACACTCTCTTGCCTTGGCAACTTTTAAAAGAACAATTGCCTGCACCAGTTCAAGAATCAGTTGGCTTAGTAATGGAGATGCTAATACTTCGTTGTTTCATTCACAAGCTCGTTACCGGAAGTGGAAGAATTTCATTGTAAAGCTCTCAGATGAGAACAGTGTCTTTACAGCTCATGATGATAAGGCAAAGCTCATTCACGATTTCTATACCAGCTTATTGGGCACTTGCGAGGATCGGGAGGTCAGTGTTAACTTAGATGCACTAGATATCCTAAGTTTTGATCTTACTTCACTGGATGCCCCCTTTTCTGAGGAGGAGGTGTGGAAAACTCTCAAAGACCTGCCATGTGATAAAGCCCCAGGCCCGGATGGCTTCACAGGTCGATTCTATAAATCTTGTTTGGGAATTATTAAACAAGATGTCATGGCCGCCATTTCAGCTGTTTGGAGTAGAAAATTCAGAAATATATGGCTGCTCAATTCTGCGTATAGCACTCTCGTGCCCAAAAAAGATGAGGTTTCTCTAGCAAAGGATCTCCGGTCTATAAGTCTGGTGCATAGTTTTGCGAAGCTTGTCACTAAGATTCTTGCAAACAGATTGGCAAACCACCTGCAGCAAATGTTGTCATCTAATCAAGGTGCCTTTATCAAGGGACGGTTCATCCAAGACAACTTTATGCTTGTGCAACAAACAGTATGCTTCCTTCATCAGCAAAGGCAGCCTAGTTTCCTGCTGAAATTGGATATAACAAAGGCCTTTGATTTTGTCTCTTAGCCTTTTTTGATGGAAGTTCTCAGAAAACTGGGTTTTGGGCAGATTTGATGTGACATTCTTAGCTATTTACTGAGGTCCTCATCAACACGTGTCCTCCTTAATGGGATCCCAGGCGAGGTGATTCTTCACCCACTGTCTCCAATGCTTTTTATTCTAGTCATGGACATTCTCGGCTATTTAATTGTGAAGGCATCAGAAGAGGGGCTGCTGCTGCCGCACTCCTCAAGAGCTCTGCCACATCGCATGTCGCTATATGCGGATGATGTGGTTCCTTTTATTAGACCTACAGCTGATGATATAACCATCACACTCGATATATTGCGGCTGTTTGGGGAAGCTTGGGTCTCAAGACCAATGTCCAAAAGAGCAGTGCAATACCAATTCAGTGTAGCCAAGAGGAGGTTGAAGTGATCAGGGTCACATTGAGTGTGAAATTCAGTCCTTTCCATGCAAATACTAGGGTCTGCCTATCTCACTGAAAAAACTAACGAGGAGCCAGCTTCAGCCTATTATCAATCGAGTTGCTGATTGTACCTATTTGTCTATACAACACCGCCCGTCTTGAATTTGTTCACATGACATTTTAATTATTTTCTCTTGGTCCATAGCACACTATTTTCGACACTTAAACTTTGAGCAGCCGTAATGAGAGATATAAGAGGAAATTGCGTGAATGCTCTTGAACCTAAGCACTTCTCCTTTCTTCTGATCCCCTGCTACATTCGTACCAATAAAAATCTTCATCCTGGGCCTCCCCACAGCCAATCAATCATGCATATGTAACAAGTTAGAACAGGCACTAGATGATGAGAATTAAGATGATGATTACACCAGATGGTGCATGTCTTAAGTTAAAAGGGTGCACAAAATTTTTCCTAATTTTTCTCTCTCATTTTGGCAGCTAAAAAGGTTTAAATAATTAACACAATGTGATACAAACATAAAACACAATTTTACGATGTCCTTTGGACAAATTCAAGACGGGCGGTGTGGTATAAACAAATAGGCACAAGAATGGTGTCCTATAGACAAATTCCCCTTTTTTCTTTGGCTTGCAGCACATTATCGCTATTGGACTGCTGATAGCTTGCCCGACGTGGCCTGCAACATCTTGCATGATGTGTGTTTTGCGACCAGGAGGAAGAAACAATTCAACACATCTTGGTTGGCTGTGTTTTCACATGACAGTTCTGATATCTCTTGCTTAATCAGTTGAAGTTGCACTCTATCGTCGCCTCAACCTCTTGAGTTATCTTTTGATGATTGGTAGGAACAACCGGTAGCTGCAGTAGACACCCAGGCTAGAGGTGGACTTAGCTCGGTTATTATTTGGAAACATCACAATAGGTGTGTGCTTGATGGAGTTTCACCAAGTACGGCAGTTGCTTTGGCTGCTGCTATGGAGGAGTTGCAACTTTGGAGCCTGGCAGGGGTGAGAGGTCTCTCGTACCTTACTGCCCGGTTCTTGGAGGCTACTTAGGTCCCTTAGCCGTGGTCGTTATAGTTTTAAAGCGAGCGCAAATGTAAAACAGAGTATGTGTGTGAGATGTCTGTAAGGTCTTCTTTGCCCATCTTTTCTTCTTCAATATAATGATACGCAGCTTTCCTATGTGTTCGAGAAAAGGAATTAGGGTTTGAGAGGGGAAAAAGAGTTTAGAAAGGAAAATACTATGTAAAGTAATATTGATATATTCGATTGGGTGTCCCTCAATCATCTACGGGCCTTCTCTTTATATAGAGGGGGATGGAATTATCCGATGGAGATGCGGTAAGTTCCGAAACCCAAAACCGAAACTTTCAATTTCCTCAGGTGAATATCAGTAAAAACTAGAACTTTTAGGTAAAAAAATTGAAACTTTGCATCTGTAAGCTTCATGACCTTCTAAAAGGTATGAATTGATTTTGGTGATTGAATAAACACTATAGGTAACGGTTGTGATTCTAGGTTCCACCCTATTAGTCTCTATCACATGGTGGATTTCCTTGATGGATGACAAAGGACGATCCCAAAAAGGGGAGTTTCGAGCGTTGGAGGACTAAGGCTAAGGACTAGCTACTAGCTAGAGAATCCATAGGAACGCCGATACTATTAAGGAGGGTCAAGTCATTCGTCTCCTGTCATACAAGTGTCCAAGAGTGTGAATTAGAAAGCACTGAAGATGGTAGAGCAAGCGAAGTCAAAGACCGAAGCTCAAATCCAGCTGAAGATGCAGTCACCGGACAGTTCAATGAGCCCTTGATGTGAGGTTCGGTCCCGATCTTTCAATGGAGATGGGAATCACGATTGGTGAAAGGAAGCGACGTTCACGGTCCAACTACAACTATCCGCGACGTTGCACCTCAGCGATCGATACACCGATTCCAGAAAGTGAGCGCAATTAACCAGCCACGAGAGCACTCGTCCTGCAAGCAATTGTAGAACAAGCAAGAACTAGATGAACAAGCACTGAATTGCTAGATAAAAATATGAGTTCAATCTGATGAAATAACAAAAGGTGGGGTTCCGATGGTTAGAAGACAGGCGGTCTAGTCGACACGCACACTGCAAGCGAAGTAGCGGCGGCTAAACTTCAATCTATCAAAACCCAAGTGTTCTTGGTGGCGGCTCAAGCCTTTAACTAGGGTGGAATTTGATCAAAGGGGTGCTGAGGTCATCCTCAAACCCTAGGACGCGCCTCTAATAGGCTCAACTCGGTACATGAGCCAATGGCCCAAGTTGAGGTGATGCAGCACCTTCTGTATCAAAATATTGATTAGCATTGACTCCGATGTCATCAGAAGGTGGGGCTAGATCCGTTAGAAAGTAAACTTGATAAGCTTTATAGGAAGTACTTGAACGCCCAAAATGGAGCCCGTATGAAGTCGTGGCAGACATTAGAAGTTGGTGCTGTCCTGAAATCTGAATCCAGCCTCTGCGAATCTATCTCCTTGTTGGTTTTCTCCTTGGTTTCTAAGCAACACAAGAGTACAAGGATTTCTATGGTCTAAGAAAGTTGAACATGAGCTTAAGAGTGAACTTACTTGATGATTAAGTTGATGTGCACGGGCGCGAGTCGTATGACCTGTAACCAGAATATATGCAGGTGTAGGGGAGGAGGACATATCGAGTGTTGATGTCCTCATCATCCTCCTTCGATTGAATTAGAGTCGTCCTCGACTCAAGTTCAGATTACAAACCAATCACCCCACCATGTTCTCCAGAAATCATGAAAGGTGGAGGCTATGGGGGTTTGTATGTGATCTCATCAGCCCGGGAGGAGCCAGTCTAGAGAGAGATGCTCTCTGAAGTCGAGGTGGAGCAGTCACCGAACAGTCTGGCGGTGCAGTGACCGGACAGTCCAAGTGAGCCAGAAGTTGAAGTCTAGAAGAGGTGTCTCTGAAAGTCCAAAAGAGAATGTCACTGGATACTCCGGTAAAGATATGCACCGGACAGTTCAGTGTCACATGGAATAGATTTCAAAGAGGGTGTTTCCCTATTCTGCGAGAAGATAAGTCACTGGACAGTCCGATGGGAGCAGTCATTGGACAGTCAGGTGATTGGATAAAGCAAACAGCTTTATGACATTACATTCTAACTGTTGTTTCTGGGCTCGGAGCCTATTTAAACCATGTAGGGGGTGTTTTACCTGTGCCTGAGGTTTGAATTGATGAAGGAATCTTGTGAGAGGCAAAGGAACACCATCAAGAGAGCACAAGACAAGATTGAAGATCTTTGGTGCTAGTAAGAGAGTAATATGGAGCATTCATACATGTCTAGAGCTTGTGGGGCTCGAGATGAGTGATATTTGCCTATTACTCTTGGTCTTGGCAGCCTATACTGGATAGGAGTCGGTGTTCGAGCTTCTGAAAAGATTGTGAAAGACGATGTCAAGTTTATACATGGTTTTGAGTCCCTCGCTCGAAAGAGACACCATGAATGAGTGTCCGAGCCTTAGAGGCTTGCTCTAGCGCTTGGATATTGTGTATGATAGCTGGGCCGCCGGTGTCTTCACTCCAGGAGTAGAGCGTACCCTTATGAGAATCGTTCTAGGAACGACGAGAGGAACAAAGACTCTGACAGGAGTGGTTCAATGAAGATTAGGAGAAGACGTCTATCTTTCGAGACCTCGAGAAAAATCGCTGAGCATTATCTTACTCTCTCTTTACTTTTCGCATTTTCTATTAAATGGAGTTGCTAGGTTGTTTTGCGATTACTCTTGGTGGCTATCGTGCTAGTGCTTGCTTGTTGTTTTTACTTTCCACTAGCATTGTTAGGGGTCTTAGCTTACTAGAATTGCATAAAATTGCTTTTGTTTTGATTAAGTCTCATAGTCTAAGTTTATAGCGAATTTAGTCCTCCAAGTTCACCGATTCGACCCCCTTCTCGGTGTCCTTGATCCTTATAGCATCTTCTCTGGATCACAACTTTTTCGTTCGGTCTCCAATTTAGGTGATTCATATGTCCGTTTCGATCGTCTTGATGAGGATCATGTCATAAATTAGCTTCATATTCTTCTCTTTATGGGCACTTTTTTTATTCCATGAAAATTGCTCAAAATGCCCAACAATTACACTTGTAATTCTGGCAAATGGCCGGACCCTCCAATGGACTGAACCTTGGCTGCAGAGAGGGTGCTCCTGCTTACTTCGTCCAAGTATCGAAGACTCTGGTAAGGACTTAGCCATTTTTGCCATAGCAAGCCTGTTAAAACTGAACTTCCAATTTATGATGCCAGAAATTCTGATTTTTCCTGAATGTCAATTTTGGTCATCAACACCGTGTTAACATAATTTGGTTGCGAATGAGGCACATGGGCTAGCACAACATGACCTGTCACTTTAATTGTGTCTTGCCGAGCCTAAGAAATTGGCGGAGCATGATTGTGTTTGGGCCGTGTCGTGTCGAGCTGACCCATTGGGCACCAATATTTCATAAGGTGGTGGTCACCTTCATGCCACGAACACTTGATGATAATAGTAGTGTTTACCTAGTGCACCACTTCTTCGGCCTAGGGTGAGCTTGCACCAATCCACCAGTTTGACCTCATTGTGGCGAGCCTTTAGAAGTGCCACACCAATTGCGCTAGATGACGCCAACGAAGAGGCAAGGTTATCGCTCGGAGCGGCCACCGTTACTTATCAATGTTATCGCTCGGAGCGGCCACCGTTACTTATCAATGTTACTTATCAACCACAAAAAGAATGGAAATTTGTCTATGGGATACTGTTCAAGATAGAGGGGAGAGGGGATGTGAAATGACCGATGTGCCCCTCTCTCTCTTCCTTTTCAAGGATAACATCTCGGCAATTCCATGATGAGGAGGAACAGTGCTGGTCCTAAAATTTTAAGGGCCTAGGGCGAACTTAGCTAAAAGCAGAGGCCCCTACATATTTTTTATCGATCAGCTACATTATCAAAAGTGACCATCATTAAATTTCTATTGTATGCTAACACGCAGTTATGTTATGGTGAGAGGGTTAGGCTAGCGGCTTGCCTTTTCTTATGTTTTTTATTGCCATAGTACCGTCTAGACTAAGTGCAGTTTCTAGTCTTGTTGCTTGTATATATAGCAGATCTAACCCATTACAAAAGAAAAGAAAAATATATTGTATGAAACGCATGAGAAGTAATGGCATGTTTATTAGATCTAAAATGAATTGTCAAGGTAATGGAAGAATGAGGCTTATAACAATTATATAGCCTATATGTACATACATTATATCGAGGGGCCTTGGGTGACCACCCTACCTGCCCTCTCCTCCGGGCTGGCTCTGAGGACGGGAGTGGGCAGGGGAGGGGGTTCCCAAGAGGCTGATGTCTTTATGAGTGACGAGGTTGAAGATGGAAGTGAGGAGCATGCTGGCGAGGTTGAATTGATCGAGATCAAGGCTGTCGACACTGTTGGACTGGTCACAAGGTATGTGCGCCAAGCGTTGGGGTCGGGTCATCCTTCGGCTAGCAGAGCAAGTCGATGTTGGTCTAGGACTCCATGAGGTTTTGGAGAATAGCAAGGTAGGCCGGGTGCATGGGCAGAGCCACTGGCGAGGAGAAGGCGCACAGCAGCGGCAACCATATGCTTCAAGGCATGAAAACAGGACGAAGAAAAAATGAAAGATATAAAGAGACATATCAGATTAAAATCAAGCTAAATTTCTATTTATTTTTGAAATAAAATTTAATAAAGTTCAATTTAGTTTGTGAAATCATCCATGGGCCGAGCCCTTTTGTCACCTCTATCTGCATCTTCTTTTATTTGAGAATCAAGAGCTCTATCTTTATTAATCATAATGATTACAATCAGGCTGCAAACTTTGCAACAGAAAAGGAGGAGGAATACTCCAAACATGACTCCCTGTGTCGCATTGCAAACTGAGCACAAGAATACGCAGCCCCATTTGCATTGCGGCTAACAAAGACCAATGAGAAAGAAAAAAAATTGTAAAGACAACTTTTGAATGTCTATTAGAATCATTGCATTTTCAGACGGATTCTAGACTGCGGCAGATTAGGGGAGAATTGAAGAGTGGAGCAAGAATCTAGGCACCGTAGCAAAGAGGATTGGAACCCATGTTGGCCATATGCATCTCTATACGATTAAGAATTGGCACGGGCCACGTCGGCTACCGCTCCTAGAGAGAAAGAGTTCTAAAATATAAGTATTTTTAAGTTTATATAACATCAAATTTTTTTAACTTTTACTTAATAATATCTAGCAAATTACATAATTTTTAATGTAAAAATATATTTTTTTAATGAAAGCTTATTTTATGATGAATCTAAAAAATATAATTTTTATATGACAAAATATTATCAGTTATATATTATTAGTGGTCAAAGTGATAAAAATTTGACTTTGACATAATCTAAAAATGGTTATATTTTAAAACGGAGAGAGTAGTTATTTTCACAACTCATCTCTGTTTCTCCTACCTAAAAGTTATTTTTAACTATGTGATTCATGAAACAAATACTTTTTTCGATTTTAAAATATTGACACCGTTGATTTTTTATAAGAACTTTGACCATTCGTCTTGTTAAAAAAATTTATTCTTACTATTTGTTTTATCATTGATAGAATTTAAATCACGGCTAATAATTTTACACATTGAAATAAATTTTTTAAATAAAAAAATAGTCAAAATTAATGTTAAAAATTAACAGCGATCAATAATTTAAAACGGGAGTATATCAATTTACGGGACAAATTTGACGAAGAAGAAGAGAAGGGCCCCGGCAGGCCCCGTCCAGTCTGCCACTTGGTGGAAAGACATAGAGTGCCCCTTTCGATGGCTTTTCAGATACTAGTAGTACATAGGACTAGCAGTGTGACGAGGCTTTGAAGCTTTTTTCTCTCTTGTGTCACTTCATCACACAGACTGACAGATGAGATGCTCTACAGAACTCCGGACGATATACGACGAGGCAGTTTGCTTCGTATCTAAGCTAGTATTCCATTAATGTAGATGACCAAAATATCACAGTTTTGATTTCACTGTTCTTAGGTTTTCTGAATTTTTCGTGTTTTTTGTAATTTTTTTTGAAATTGAACTGATTTCTATAAAATTTCTGTGAGATTTATGTGAAATTTCGCCGTTTCAAAGGAGTCTTTAGTGTTCCTCATTACATAAACTTGACATACTTTATTATTTTAGCAGTGGCGCTCTGCATCCAAGTTCAGATAGGCAAATTATTGTTTTTCGACCAACTATGTATCTTAGAAAAAATACCATCCAACAGGAGAAATGTTTGCTGGTGAAGTGTTTGAGTATGGCTTTGATGAGTGATTTATATAAATTTTAATCAAGTTTAGCAATATATAGAGTAAGTTTTATATTCTAGAATTAGTTTTCACAAAAAATCTAAAAATTTGAATATCACATCGATCAAAAAGTAATTAAATTTATTAAAAAAATATTGGTCAAAGATACAATTAACAAATACTAGAAATAAGTTTAAAATAGACCGAGACATGTAAAATGAATGCATTTCTACATAATCCGGAGTCCCACGTAGCAGCGGTCCGCCTCCGAAGGGTGCCCCACGCACTGAGATGACACGGCCCTCTTTCCTTGGGTCAATCATGTGCCTTCCATGAGCAGAGATATCACTGCTTCATTTCTTTGCATTTGGAGCTCCACGAACGCGATGCTCTGCAGTCAGTCACGCGTTCGTTTTCTTATTTACCACTTGGTTTTCTGTTTTACTGATTAGTTTTTTCAGTTTTGAATTTTGAAATCAAACAGATCTGATCCGTTTAACCGATTTTCATATTTTCAATTTTTTTAAAAAAACTTTAGAACCGAAAACTGCTCATCCAATAAAACTATGGGAACAATTATGTTTCTATTTAGAGCTCAATTATGATTTTACTCTTATTTTTTAAAGTTTGTTATTTTGCTCTTCATTTTCAAAACTGAAATGTTAAGATTACCCTACTCTATTAGAATAATTAATTGAGAAGAGAGATACTTTTTAGTAACTCCAAAACACCTCACCACATCTCTTCATTTCTACGTAATCGGGAGTACCATCCTCTCGACCCGGTAGTTAGGCCTCTCGAGCCCAGCTTCGGGAGATTCTTTAGAATATTTGTTTTATCTCCAGTGGTTGACTCTTTGCCACATAGCGTCATCGGATTCTTCTGTTTTTTTACTTTCAACTTTTTGGGTCATTTTTTTACTTTATAAAGTTGATTTTTCACCTGCATACATATTTCTCCAAATATTTCTTCAAGTACAAGTGAAACTACTTATTTAAAATAAAATACATGTAAAAAATGCTAAGTCTTAGTTTATTTTTTGAGATTCATTGGCGGTACAAGTGATAATTAAGGACCGCCAAGAGTTTTTTTGATTACAGCAGCACCTGGATGCTCAGATTCGAGAGGAACCCAATATGAAGAAGAGCTATATAAGGGTGATCTGGGCTTGGCAGGCCCGCTAGATCCTCTTCACGTGCCACGAAGAAAAGAAAAGAAGAGAATTAAAGTTTGAGAGGGGAAATAGAGTTTAGAAAGGAAAATATTATGTAAAGTAATATTAATATGTTCGATTGGGCATCCTTCAATCATCTATGGACCTTCTTTTATATCGAGGGGATGGAATTATCTGATGAAGATGTGGTAACTTTCGGTTTCCTTATGTGCAAATCAGTAAAAACTAGAACTTTCGGTTAACAAAATCAAAACTTTCGGTTCTCGAATCACAACTTTTTCGTCTGGTCTTTAATTTAGGTGATTCATATGTCCGTTTCGATCGTCTTGATGAGGACCATGTCACAATTTGGCTTCATATCCTTCCCTTTATAGGCACTTCGTTGTTTATTCCATGAAAATTGCTCAAAATGTTCAACAATTACATTTGTAATATGCAAAACATGTTTGAACCTTCTGGCAAATGGCTGGACCCTCCAATGGACTGAACCTTGACCGCAGAGAGGGTGCTCCTAGATACTTCGTCCAAGTATCAGAGACTTCGGTAATTACTTAGCCAATTTTGCAATAGCAAACCAGCTAAAATAGAAACTTCCAATTTAGGATACCAAAACTTTCTGTTTTTTCTGAATGTCAATTTTGATCATCAATGCCATGTTAACATAATTTGGTTGCAAATGAGGCAGATGGGCTAGCACTACATGATCCATCACGTTAATCGTGTTTTGCTGAGCCTAATAAGTTGGCCGAGCATGATTGTATTTGGGCCGTGTCGTGTCGAGCTGACCCGTTGGCCACCAATATTTCATAAGGTGGTGGTCGCCTTCATGCCATGGCTACTTGATGATAATAGTAGTGTTTACTTAGTGCAACACTTCTTTGGCCTAGGTGAGCTTGCACCAATCCACTAGTTTGACCTCATCACGACAAGCCTTTGGAAGTGCCATACAATTACGCTAGCCCTCAATGACACCAATGCAAAGGCACGGTTAAACATCAATGTTGCCGCTCGGAGCAGCCACCATTACTTATCAGCGACAAAAAGAATGGCATTTATTTTATGGTGAGAGGGTTAGCCGCTTGCCTTTTCTTACGATTTTTATTGCCCTAGTACCATCTAGACTAATTGTAGTTTCTAGTTTTGTTGTTTGTATATATATATCAGATCTAACCCATTACAGAAGAAAAGAAAAATATATTGTATGATATGTATGAGAAGTAATGACGTGTTTATTAGATCTGAAATGAATCGTCAAGGTAATGGAAGATCAATGAGAAAGAAGAAAATTATAAAGACAGCTCTTGAATGTCTATCAGAATCGTTGCAATTTCAGACGGATTCTAAACGGCGGCAGATTAGAGGAGTATTGAAGAGTAAAGCATGAATCTAGGCACGGTTGCAAGGAGGATTGGAGACGTCGGCTGCTGCTCCCCGAGAGAGAGAGAGGAGAGAGAGACAGCACATAGGTATTTTCACAACTCCCCTCTACCGCTCCTACCCAGGAGTTATTTTTAACTAGTATGTGAGTCAATGAAATAAATATACCAATTTACTGGACAAATTTGACAAAGGAGAAGGGCACCGGCAGGTCCCGTCCGGCCAGCCACTCGCTGGAAAGACAGAGTGCCCTTTCGATGGCTTTTCAGATACTTGGAGTAAGAGTAAGCAGCGACGAGGCTTTTATAGCTTTTTTCTCTCTTTTGTGTCACTCCATCACACAGACTGACAGACGAGATGCTCTACAGAACTCCGGACGGTACGACGAGGCAGTTTGCTTCGTGTCTAAGCTAGTAGTATTCCATCAATGTAGATGACCAAAGGTATCACAGTTTTAATTTACTCTTCCTTAACGTTCCTCATTACATAAACTTGACATACTTTAGCTGTGGCGCTCTGCATCCCAGTTCAGAGAGGCAAATAATTGTTTTTTGATCAACCATGCATCTCAGAAAAAAAAAAAAACCATCCTACGAGAGAAATGTTGGCTGGTGAAGTGTTGAGTGTGGCTTTGACGAGTGATTTATATATTTAATCAACTTTACTAATATATAAGTTATATATTCTAGAATTATTTTTCACAAAAAATTCTGAAAATATAAATCTCACATTGATCAAAGTAATTAAATTCATAAAACAATATTGGTCAAAGAGAGAATTAACAAATACTAGAAATAAGTTTCAAATAGACCAAGACATGTAGAATGTACGCATTTCTACATAATCCGGAGTCCCATGTAGCAGCTGTCCGAACGGAAGGGTGTCCCACGCACTGAGATACTAACGCTGGCCTCTTTCCTAGGGTCAATCATGGGCCTTCCACGAGCAGAGATGTCACTGCTTTATTTCTTTGCTGTTGGATGTTGGATGCTCTGCAGTCAGTCACGTCAAAGGGGTTCGATGCAAGTGGTCATCCTATGGTGCCTAATGTGCATCCTAGGGCTATACTGGCACAGGAGCCGGGTATCCTGGCCAAGGCTTTGGTTACCCGCTACACTTATCAGAGCTCACCGGTTTGACCCGTAAAATTGTAAAAACTGTTATTATAACAAAGGGAAAAAAAATCAAATTTTGGAGCTAAAATCGTTCGTTTTTTCTTATTTACCACTTGGTTTTTTGTTTTACTGACTAATTTTTTCAGTTTTGAATTTTGAAATCAAACCGGTCTGACCCGTTTAACCAATTATCATATTTTCAATTTTTTTAAAAAGTTTAGAACCAAAAACTGCTCATCCAATAAAACTATGAGGAAATTGTATTTCTACCCCTACATTGGAGCTCAATTATTGTTTTACTCTTATTTTTTAGTTTGTGATTTTGCCCATGATTTTTAAAACTGAAAGGTAAAGTTTACCTCTACTCCGTTAAAACAACTTAACAATGCTAAATATGATATTTACAAGACAAAATACCATTCCCTATATTTTAGATTATAAATTTACCTTATGTTGCATGAACATTGATAATATTTTGACATAATATTCAATAGTATTTTATTAATATTTGAACTATTTTGGCATATTTGATAAATTCAAATATAATTTATAAAAATTTTCATGAACGTATTGAGTTATGGATGAGAACGGAGAGGGATAAAATGATCATTTGCTATTTTATTTGCTATTTTCTTTTTTATAATTATTTTTTATACTGAAGCTAACAGTGTTAAAGGTAGAGTTAAACAGATTATTCGTTTCCAACTAGTAGAGGTAAAATCGCAAACTAAAAAATGAGGATAAAATCGCAATTGAGATTTAAAGTAGAGGTAAACACAATTGTCCTCTTACGAGATTTTTTTTTCACCAAAAACGGGATCGATTTTAATGGTTTTGTTAACTTTGATCCTACTGCACATCAACCGCATATGGCGCTACGAGCACAGGAGACACTGCTGCGTAGCAAGAAGCCAGCAGCTTTACCGGTTAATGAGATAGAGTAGCTGAACAAGAATAGGAGGATCAAGAGGGAGGCCCCGGCGCAAATGCTTGCGGCGCCGGAGCAGTCAGACCCAGTCCACCACGGGGAGTAGAAGAGATTGGCCGTTGCGTCGGTCCAGCAAAGACTCGGCTAAGACAGGAACAACGAAGCTGAGGCGGAGCTCCAGGGAATCAGGAAAACGAGACGATCACACTCACAAAAACACAACGCATGGCGGCCAGGAAAAATATAGAAGAACTAGGCTATTTTCAAGGGTACATATTGGCTACGACCTAGGCATTGTACAACCTGAGGAGCTGAGAGTAAACTTGGAAATGTAAGTATGGTTCTAGAGATAGCGGCTATAAAGTTAGTACATGCTAATCATTGATGCAAATTTAATTACCAGTTAGATCCTCTTTAGTTGATGGCTTACTTTCTTTTCTGTTTTTATTTTTTGTTTGTTCTGGTGTGTTGAAAAGTTTGTAATAAAAACTAGGTTGTGTGCATTAAGCAAATGCTGGAAATAAGTTTTGTTTCTTTTATTATCCGTGTTCCATCCTCTATTCGTAAAATCTTTTGAAAAAGTCTTCTCAATGCTTTGACAGCCAGTTGAATCAGCTTCATGTCATCGTCATGCTTTTTCATTTCTTCACTGCTAAGAAACGCGTACGGCTTGCATATAGTAATTGCAAGAGGGTAAAAGTATATGGTTGTTTCACTTAACCATCCCGTGATTTTCACCTTACTTAATCATGATACAATTATGTGAGATTTGTCTACAGGACACCACACTTGTGACAGATAGTCTGAATCACTGCC